>CM035433.1:2965143-2980143 GCA_020310875.1 Ceratopteris richardii | reverse complement strand
TTATAAGTGGATGAAGAGGGTATATCATCATCATTTTCCCCTTGTAGTGTAAAAAGTCTTTAATAATCTTCTTCTTTTTCTACCGTATCAAGAGTGACCTCCATTTTTTCAAACCCCCTTTCTTTGATCTTGTTTATGAGATACAAATTTGTATGAATATACACCAATTTTTAAAGGTTTTTTGGTTTCAATTTGCCTCTTGTTTTTGTTTGAATCATTGAGAAAGTATCCAATTTCTCTCACAAGGAGAAGCACAAGATCCTTACAGAGTGCCAATTTTTGCAAATTAGGAACACATGGTCGGAATTACTCCCACCATCTAACAACATAGTGTGTTCTATTTTCATCACATACAAGTGGCCACGAAAACGCGCCTGACATAGATGTAAAAGCATCTAACTCATCCCATAATTTGCCTTGTTTGGAAGCATCTCCATGTGTAAATCTTTCTAAGGCATCCATGCGTCCATTGTGAACTTTTGCATCCATTTGTGGAGCCTTTTCCCTCCAAATGGGATGAAGAACAGATCCTGCAGCATGAAGAGGAGAATGCAACATGTCCCATCTAGGAATGCATAGATCTTTCACTTGTTCAAGCCTTTGGGAATAGGTGCTTTCCAAAGCTGAAAGTCTTTCAATCATCCTACCTATCAACTCATAAGTAAGGCCCATTCTCAAAATAGGACTGCAAATGCTCACAAATTTCTCTTGCGTTCCGCCAAAAGAATGCACTCAAAACAATGGTAGACACATCTTCAGCCTTTTGTATACGGGCAACCTTTTTCCGTACATATTCAGCAAACACCATCATGGAGCGTAATCCATTATTAACACACTCATCGAGTAGGTTTGAAGCATAATAAACATATAAGCAAACCTTGTTCGTGCAAGTTTTACAATAGGCTTCATAGTCACAAACGTAACAACTTTTAAAGCATTGTCCAAAACTGGCTTTCCAATGTCCTCAAATAGAAGATCTAAACAACGGCATGTATAAGGCCATTGTTGCTCCACCAAGTATCCTGCTCTAACACAATTGGTAGCATTGTCCATACATATTTGCACTACATTTTCTGTACCGACATCCAAAATAGCATCTTTTAGTATCTCAAAAATGAACTCTCAAGATTTTACCTCACATGAGGTATCCACAGATTTTACAAAGATGTTGCCATAGATGCATGATACCATCACATTGATGATTGGTCTATTTCTGGTGTCAAACAAACCATCACAAACAATACTGCATCCAAATAATTTCCACTTTTCTCTTATCTTTAAAAGGTCCTCCTCAATACATCTAACCTCCTTATGAAGCTCAACCCCTCTCAATCTCTCGTATGAGGGAGCTTTGAAAGAAGTCCTTACTCTCCCAACTACATGAAGCATCTCCAAAAAGTAAGGGCTTCTTACCTTCCAAAATGGAATATCTTCAGCAAAGAAAAAACATTGTACAGCTTCATCCCTAATTTGGCTATCAAAAGCCTTGTCCAATGGTCCTACATGTCCTCTTGACCTTTTTGATGCATGATCACTAGAAGACTGTCCAAGCCCAATATCCAAGTCATCACAAGGAGATGGTCCTCTAGCACTTTCCACATCTCTTATTACATGGGATCCTCCAAAAGAATGCTCTAGTATCCTTGCATGTATTTTCTTGCATGAATCTTAAACAAGCAAGGACACAAAACTTACACTACACTTCAGATTCCAATTGCTTTTTGGTAAGGCCTACACCTTCTCAACATAATCCCATTCAATTCCTCCCTTTCGAGGCATCTACAAAACATCGAAAACATCTCTATTAGCAATTAAAATCTTAAATCAAGACTCAATCACAATTCACTACATATGTATACATAGGCCATGGCTACATTATACATACATGATATATTGTTTGCGATATATTTCGAACCTCAAAGCTCCATCTATACTTTGAGCCACTCATTGCAGAATCCAGAAAAGGGCGAGGGATGGCTGACTGTTCATGGGGCTTAGCAGGGCACTTCGTGGCACTTTGAAAGGGGGCTTGGAGAAGCTTGGACCAAGGAGCTCTGTGAGTGCAAGAGAAGCGAACGGGTAGAGCTCAACAAGTGCAAAAATAATTGCCTTGGCAGATTTTCGTCAAAAAAAAAATCCCTCCATGCAGAGGTCGCATCGGGAATGCGTCAATAACGTTAACGTTACTGAAGTAATGTTAGTGTTAGGTTACAAGCATGTGTGTGTGTGTCCTCTCTCTCTCCCTCTCTCTCTCTCTCTCTCTCTCTCTCTCTCTCTCTCTCTCTCTCTCTCTCTCTCTCTCTCTCTCTCTCTCTCTCTCTCTCTCTCTCTCTCTCTCTCTCTCTCTCTCTCTCTCTCTCTCTCTCTCTCTCTCTCTCTCTCTCTCTCTCTCTCTCTCTCTCTCTCTCTCTCTCTCTCTCTCTCTCTCTCTCTCTGTTTTTCTCTATTTTAGGGTTTCGCAGCCTGTTTTTCTCTGTTTTAGGGTTTCGCAGCCAGTTTTTCTCTGTTTTTAGGGTTTCGCAGCCTGTTTTTCTCTGTTTTTAGGGTTTCGCCAGCCTGTTTTTCTCTGTTTTTAGGGTTTCGCCAGCCTTGTTCCATCTGATTTTAGGGTTGCGCTCTGATTTTTAGGGTTTCACAGCCTCTATCTCTCTGATTTTAGGGATTCGTAGCCTCTTTTCTCTGATTTTAGGGTTTTGCAGCCTCTCTCTCTGATTTTAGGGTTTCGCCTGCCTCTTTCAATCTGATTTTAAGGGTTTTGCAAATGCGCTGCCCTGATCTTAGGGTTTCGAAGGTAGCACAGCTGTGATTTTTAGGGATTGGAAGAGAAGCAACTCTGCTTTTTAGGTTCTGAAGAGGGGAAGCTCTGAATATTAGGGTTCTGAATATGCAGAGCTCTGATTTTAGTGTTTTGAAGGAGGCACACCTTGGATTTTAGGGTCTCGAAACTCTGTTTTTAAGGTTATGCATCCTTCCTCTCTCAGAAATGAGTTCGTTTCTCTCTCTGTTTTTAGGTGCAGGACTGATTTTAGGTAAAGCCTCTGATTTTAGTGTTTCGAACCCCTAATTTAGGATTTGGCACTTGTATCCCATTGTATCCCAAAGCTGATTTTCAGGTTTCCTGCCTGCTGTGCAAACATCCACAACCACCTCTCTCTCTCTCTCTCTCTCTCTCTCTCTCTCTCTCTCTCTCTCTCTCTCTCTCTCTCTCTCTCTCTCTCTCTCTCTCTCTCTCTCTCTCTCTCTCTCTCTCTCTCTCTCTCTCTCTCTCTCTCTCTCTCTCTCTCTCTCTCTCTCTCTCTCTCTCTCTCTCTCTCTCTCTCTCTCTCTCTCTCTCTCTCTCTCTCTCTCTCCCTCCCTCTCTCTGTCTATAGCAACAACATGGAAGGCAGGAAAAGCTTTGCCTCTGCCCTCTTGCACCAGCCGCTTTCTATACCAGCCCCAGTCAACAAACCAACAGCATGGGAGTCTTACTTACTCCAAGAAGTGAAGAAACTCCAAGGAGAAATGGAAGCAATGAAGCAGGAAATTAGTAAGAAAGATGAACAAATAGCCAGATTGCAACAAAAGCTTGATGAAACACAAGGAAATAGCCAGCAAACAGGAGCTGAATCAACAAATAAAGTCGACTTGGCAACACAATTATCCGAGATAAAACTATCCAGCTCTACACATTTTTCAAAAGAAGTAATGTCTGTGGTAAAGGAGCAGTAATTGGTGGACAGCAACAAGAAAGTTATTAGGATTGGAGGCCTCCCCCTAGGATGGGACAGGGAGGACATCGCACCCGAGTTAAAAGATGACTGCATCCTTGAAACAGAAGTACTAGAAACACAACTAACCAAGGTGGTCCCCTTCATCAATCTAGGGTCTCCGGTCTTCATCACACCCAAAGGAACTCAGGCAAGGGTAAGCTATTTTGACATGTCAGATAAGATAGCTGTCATGAAGCAAGCAAAGTCACTACAAGGTACTAAAGTATGGATAGAAGATGAACTCACCCCACTCCAACTTAAAAATCGACCAGCAGAGTTAACTAAAGTCAGAGAAGCCAGGAAGAATGGAAAGTGGGCAGTATACAGAGGCGGTCAAGCTATTATCAAAGATTTCCATACCCATACCACATAGGAAGAAAAAGCTATCTCCCTCATTTGTAATATATATTGATGTAATTTTGAAACTCTTATGAGTCATAAGAGTGCTTTGGAAGCCACATCCCTCCCCTTCTATTTTTATTTTGATTTTTCCCTTTTATTATAGCCCCTTGAGGGCTTCCCCCCCAAGTAGAATGTAATGTTTTGATGTACCTGATTGGTCCCATAGGTCGATTTCGGCCTCCCGTGGACGTTAATATATCTTTCTTTCTCTCTCTCTCTCTCTCTCTCTCTCTCTCTCTCTCTCTCTCTCTCTCTCTCTCTCTCTCTCTCTCTCTCTCTCTCTCTCTCTCTCTCTCTCTCTCTCTCTCTCTCTCTCTCTCTCTCTCTCTCTCTCTCTCTCTCTCTCTCTCTCTCTCTGTGTGCAAGACCAAGGTCATGATCTTCCACACCTCCCCCGTGGTGAGGAATGGAGCAGGATTCAAAGCTGGCGGTGGACAAATTGAGGTGGTCATTTCCTATGTCTACCTCCGAGTCACATTCACGAGCTTGCATGGCCCCTTCAGCATGCGAAAGGCAGCCACCGATAGACTCACACGAGGATGTGGAGCTTTAGCCATGTTAGAATCACCAGGCACACTTCCAGGATCCCCTCACAAAGGGGTGGCTATTTAACACACTAGTCAAAACAGCTATGATGTGTGTTGCGACAATTTGGGCCCCGGGCCTCACAGTCACCCAGTGGAGTGCGATGGAGAGGCCACAAGTACGTATGATCTCGTGACTATTTCGCGGGAAACAATCAGTGCCACATGAAATCATTAGGTCAAAGCTAGCTGCACCACCCATGGTAGTAGATGCACTATTCCTGACTATCTGCTTTATTCAAAGGATGAGGGAGCTCCCTACAGACAGACTCACACACATAGCTTTTGAGGCATCTATAAAGATATCAGAGTCAGGATATGAGAGAGCTTGGTACACTCATGTTAGAGTCTGGTTTGATAGTCATGGATTTGATATGGACAGATTGCCTCCTTTTCAGTATGACCCAGACTCGCCCCACATCCACCTCTCTCGTGGTGAGAGTAATGTTGTGCTAAGACAGGATCTCTGGCAGCCCTACATTAGTCAGACATGGCACACACCACACATGGGATCGAGACTATCACACTACCGAGACCAATTCTTAGACATACTAGCGGACAGTTTTATCCAGCGACCATGCTACATGGATAGTAGATACTTTCATGCCTCATAGGTCGAGGGTAACAATTGGCCAGTTCAGAGTCTCATCACACCGACTAGAGATTGAGATGGGCAGAGCCACAAACATTCCCAAAGAGCAGCGGATATGCAGGGTATGTAGAGTAGAGATGGAGGATGAGGAGCACTTTGTATGCAAATGTAGCGCATATGATGACATCAAAAGCATATACGAGATTGTGTTTGCAGGGCAGCCCACCCTCCGAGAGATCATGGACTCTGGAGACCAACGACAGCTCTGGCGATTCTTACTAGAGATACAGAGTCACAAAGATTCCCTACTCCAACCTACCGTAGCAGCCCATACAGGAGGGAGAGAGAGTCAGCTCACTGACTTATTTATTCCACAACGTGCAGCAACCCTCGCCCCCTCAGCTCACACACCGAGAGGGGTGACTCTTCATCAAGCTCAGACCTCTCGACATAGGAGACGACCCCGTGCTGTAGGATATTGGGCCCCGAGACTTCACCGACACCAGATTGCAGAGATCCCGGCCTATGACCATCGCGCCATGGAGGAGAGACGATCCCGAGTGATGGTTGACCCCGCTGCAGCCATGAGGGTGGCCTTGACTCCACCTCCACCTATGTATCACATCTTACACCCGCCACTAGCACAGGATGGAGCTAGTTAGTCGTTTTTGATGCATTTTCATGCTTGTTGTACTACCCTTTTGAATATAGATTATCATAGATCTCGAAGTCCATACAACCCCCACTTCCATGGGTATCTCCACATGCACACTACGGAGATCTCTATCAGTTTTACCAGTTTTTTCAGCACTTTCTTCTTTTTTGATTGACAGAAGATACACCCATGTACATCGATTTGTCTCATAGGCCGAGTTCGGCCTCCTAATAGACGTAAAAACACTTTCTTTCTCTCTCTCTCTCTCTCTCTCTCTCTCTCTCTCTCTCTCTCTCTCTCTCTCTCTCTCTCTCTCTCTCTCTCTCTCTCTCTCTCTCTCTCTCTCTCTCTCTCTCTCTCTCTCTCTCTCTCTCTCTCTCTCTCTCTCTCTCTCTCTCTCTCTCTCTCTCTCTCTCTCTCTCTCTCTCTCTCTCTCTCTCTCTCTCTCTCTCTCTCTCTCAGCCCCTCCTGCTCAGCCCCCCTCCTGCTCAGCGCCCCTCAGCCCCTCCTGCTCAGCGCCCCTCAACCCCTCCTGCTCAGCGTCGGATCTCTCTCCCGCTTTGCTCACTCGCCCCTGCCCGCTCAACCAAGCCCGCTCAGCCCCACCCCCCCCCCCCCACGACTCCGAGATCTGCATCGCTCAGCCCCTGTTCGTCCGCCTCAGACAGCGCCCCGCCCGCTTGGAGTATGGGCCGAAGACATACCCTCCCCCATCAGCGTGACCACCCCATGCCTAACCCTAACGCTAGCCCGAAACTAGCCCAAACCCTTAACCTAACCTAACCCTAACCCTAAACCGAAACCCTAACCCTAATCCCTCGAAACCCTAACCCGACCTTGCCCCAAAAAACCTAACCCTAACCCTAACCCCAAACCCGACCTTGCCCCAAAAAACCGAAACCCTGCCCCGGACTAATAACTGTTTCCTACAGTTATTAGCCACTCCCACCCTTGCTCCATCGCGCATCGGGCGCGCTCCCGTCTTCATCGCAAGTCTTTAGGCTCAGTACTCTGAGCATTCTTTCATCTTCGAATGCAATGAGCGCTACGGCTAAGAAGGACGATTTGACAAAAATGGAGGACAAACTGACCATAGCTATCAAAGAAAACAAGAAGATGGTGGACTCCACTATCACGGCCATCATCAGCCCCCTCTCAAAGCTCGAGAAGGAAGTAGAAACATATCATAAGGAGAGGGAAGCATGGCAAAAAGAGAAAGAAGAATGGACTAAGGAGAGGGCAAACATGAAAGAGGAATTGGAGCTCCTCAAAGCTTCAATGGTCTCTCTTACACCCGAAGAGGGAGAGATTAATATGAACAAGACAGAAGCTCTCAAAGAAGAACTCACCAAATCCTTGACAGAGAGCATGGAAAACAAATTAGAAGCTACCAAAGAAGGGTGGATCGACATAGTGAAGAAGAACATCAAAAAAGAAGCCAAAGAGAAAGCACAAAAGGAAGAAGCCCTCATCGTGCACACCACTATTGAGGAAGAAAAGATGAGACATGCCCGCCGTCTCAATGTACGCATCACGGGCATTGAGGAAAAAGAAGGCTCTACCCCCGAGTCCGATGGGAAAACACTATGCAAGATACTCGGCTACAAAGAGGAGTCCCCCCCATTCATCAAGTCTTGGAGAACGGGACGAGACCCCACGAAGAAGAGAGCTCTCATTCTACACTTCCCTTCCGAAGATATAAGATCTACTTTCCTACGCAGGAGGGTGATTTTGAGAGCACTTGATGGCCCCCCCATCTACCTTGACGATGATCTCACACCCATGCAGGTAGCACACCGTCGTGCATGCATGCCGAGAGTACATCAAGCTCGCAAAGAAGGAAAGAAGGCTTCATACAGAGATGGTCGTGTCATCATTGATGGCAAGGCCATCCCATAGGGATTCGCGGCCTGTGAGACACTCGAGGAGATACACCTTGCAGTTTGGAACTGCAATGGAGATCTATGGACACACCCAGAGAGATTGGAAGAGGTGCGCAAAGACAAAGACATCATTATGCTCACAGAGACACATGAGAGCCCGAACCGGGGCCTACCTCGTGTCCACGGTTTTCAGTGGGAGTCCACATACAGAGAGTGTACACGTCAGCACACCACCCGAGGATCAGGAGGAGTAGCCATACTCTTTAGAGATGGACTTCAGAGCAGGATACAGATAGTCGCACGTGATTCACAGGCCAGATATCTTTGGATTCGACTCCAGCTCTCGCAGGAGCGGATCATCTTCATAGCATTATGCTACTTTGCTCCTTCTAGCTCGCGTTTCGCTATCATAGATCGAGAGGAGGACTCACCATACACTTGCTTGTCAGAAGAGATTACAGAGTACTCTGCATTAGGGGAAGTCTTCCTTATGGGAGACTTCAATGCCAGGACAGGCAATGATCAGTGTGAGATATTTGACCCAGAAGACCCGGAGATACTACATACCATAGAGGATGAGTCTACAGCTCGAGCTTCAGCTGACCCTACACACACTCACTATGGCACTCACCTACTCAGACTAGGCTCTCGACATAATCTCGTTATCTATAACGGGATGACTCAGTGGCCTACCTCAGGAGGATTGACATGCATACCACACTCAGTCACAGATGGCGGGGGAAGTACAGTAGATTACGTCATGGGGTCCAGAGAGGCCATCCACCTACTTACCTCATTCACCATCCCACCCATACCCATTGGGGCCGATCACACATACCTCGCACTCTCCCTGAAGGGAGACACCCCTACACGCATACCCGCAGCACGCATCCCACACACCACCATCCACTTCACACACGAGCTAGCTCACATATATGCGGCTCGAGTCGAGCAGGGTCTTCTCTTACTTCATCCTGACACTCCACTATCCCTACTCACCTCTCAGATAGCATCAGTTCTTCAGACATCAGCCATCAGCTCCTTCCCACACACCATCCATTCTCGTCACACACCTCCTCCCGGGACTATGCCACAACATCGTTGGTATGATGAGGATTGCAGAGATCTTTACCGCCGACTACGAGCTCAGCGAGCATTGGGAGAGATCACAGAGAGAGAGGCCAAGGGACAGATGAAGACTCTCACACGTCGAAAGAGGCGAGCCTTTGAGGAGGCACAGGAGCTTGAGCTATACCATCTCTTTATGAGTATGGACAGTGCTGCAGCATGGCGCAGCCTACGAGAGCCACGCCCGACCACACCTATTGGAGACCCACACACATGGCATGATTATGCTCAGAGGTTATATGAGGTACCTAGGCAGCCTCCCATTCCCCAGCCACTTGAGCCTCGCCCTACTAGTTCTTCTCTCTTCACAGCAAAGATGGTTGAGAGGGCCATACGACGACTTCGACATGGACGTTCGACAGACCACGCAGGATTGCAGAGCGAGCATCTCATATATGCAGCCTCCACTATAGCCCCGTTGATTGCACATGTCTTCAACCGGGCTATAGGAGAGGGCTTCCCAGAGGAGTGGACTAGGCACACCATTGTGCCTATCCACAAATCTGGCGACACCCTGGATCCAGGGAACTACAGGACCATCATGATTGGCCACACCATGGCCAAACTATACGGTGCCATACTTGAGGCAGAGCTCAGTTCATATGCAGAGACTGAGGGGCTACGAGCACGAGGCCAGGCAGGTTTTCGACGAGCTTTCTCTACTATTGATCACATCTTCATTCTGCGCTGCCTCATTGATGGGGCAAGGGTGCGGAAGAAGAGGCTATATTGCTGCTTTGTGGACTTCCGCAAAGCTTTTGATACAGTGCCGCGAGAGAGGCTCTTCCAACGCCTCCAGAGCTTGGGAGTACCATCAGGGATGATTTGGGCCATCTATGCACTCTATGAGCAGGTGACTGGGAGGGTACGGTGTCCAGGAGGTATGTCTGAGGCCATTGCTAGCACCATCGGTGTTAAGCAAGGCTGCCCACTCTCTCCCACTCTATTTGGTCTCTACATTGACGAGATTGAGGACTACATTCTCCGAGTTGGAGGAGAGGGTGCAGACCTCGCAGGTACACATGTCCACATTTTATTATATGCCGATGACATTGTCTTGATTTCAGAGTCACCCGAGGGATTACAGCGCCACCTTGAGGCCCTGGATGAGTTTTGTACACAGAGGGGCTTGACAGTAAACCTTGGCAAGACCAAGGTCATGATCTTCCACACCTCCCCCATGGTGAGGAATGGAGCAGGATTCAGAGCTGGTGGTGGACAGATTGAGGTGGTCACTTCCTATGTCTATCTCGGAGTCACATTCACGAGCTTGCCTGGCCCCTTCAGCATGAGACAGGCAGCCACCGATAGACTCACACGTGGATATGCAGCTTTAGCCATGTTAGAACGGAGATGTCACCAAGCACACTTCCAGGAGCCCCGCACGAAGGGCTGGCTATTTGACACACTGGTCAGACAAGCTATGATGTATGCTGCGACGGTTTGGGCCCCAGGTCTCACAGTCACCCAGTGGAGTGCGATCGAGAGGCCACAGGTACGTATGATCTCGCGATTATTTCGTGGGAAACAGTCGGTGCCACATGACATCATCAGGGCAGAGCTAGCTGCACCACCCATGGCAGTAGAGGCACTATTCCAGACTATCTGCTTTATTCAGAGGATTAGGGACCTCCCTACAGATAGACTCACACACAGAGCTCTTGAGGCATCTATACAGATATCAGAGTTAGGATATGAGAGAGCTTGGTACACTCAGGTTAGAGTCTGGTTTGATAGTCATGGACTTGATATGGACAGATTGCCGCCTTTTCAGTATGACCCAGACTCACCTCACATCCACCTCTCTCGTCGTGAGAGGAATGTTGTGCTCAGACAGGATCTCTGGCAGCTCTACATTAGTCAGACATGGCACACAGCACACATGGGATCGAGACTATCGCACTATCGAGACCAATTCATAGACATACTAGCTGACGGTTTCATCCAGCGACCACGCTACATGGATACTCACATGCCTCATAGCTTGAGGGTAGCGATTGGCCAGCTGAGAGTCTCATCACACCGACTCGAGATTGAGACGGGCAGAGCCGCAGACATTCCCAGAGAGGAGCGGATATGCAGAGTATGCAGAGTAGAGATGGAGGATGAGGAGCACTTTGTATGCAGATGTAGCGCATATGATGGCATCAGAGGCAGATACGAGACTCTGTTTGCAGGGCAGCCCACCCTCCGAGAGATCATGGACTCTAGAGACCAGCGACAGTTCGGGCGATTCTTACTAGAGATACAGAGTCACAGAGATTCCCTACTCCAGCCTACTGTAGCACTCCATACAGGAGGGAGACAGAGTCAGCTCACTGACTTCTTTATTCCACGACGTGCTGCAGCCCTCCCCCCCTCAGCCCACATACCGAACGGGGTGACTCTTCAGCAGGCTCAGGTATCTCGAGCTAGGAGACGACCCCGTGCTATAGGATATCGGGCCCCGAGACTTCACCGACACCAGATTGCGGAGATCCAGGCTTGTGACCATCGCGCCATGGAGGAGAGACGATCCCAGATGATGGCCGATCCCGTTGCAGCCATCAGGGGGGCCCTGACTCCACCTCCACCTATGTATCACATATTACATCCCACCCACTAGCACAGGATGGAGCTAGTTAGTCGTTTTAGATGCATTCCCATGGTTGTTGTACTACCCTTTTGCATATAGACTATCATAGATATCGCACTCCATACACCCCCCACCACTTTCATGGGTATCCCCACATGCATACTACGGAGATCTATATCAGCTTAACCAGTTTCTTTTCAGCACTTTTATCTTTTCTGATTGACAGAAGATACACCCATGTACATCGATTTGTCTCATAGGCCGAGTTCGGCCTCCTAATAGACGTAAAAACACTTTCTTTCTTTCTTTCTTTCTTTCTCTCTCTCTCTCTCTCTCTCTCTCTCTCTCTCTCTCTCTCTCTCTCTCTCTCTCTCTCTCTCTCTCTCTCTCTCTCTCTCTCTCTCTCTCTCTCTCTCTCTCTCTCTCTCTCTCTCTCTCTCTCTCTCTGTGTGAATTTAGTGGGCTTCACATCCCATATAGGGAAAAGGAAAAGAGTATTCCACAATCTTTGAATTGTTGGACACATCCAAAAGGTATGACGCATGTTCTCATGATAAGAAGCACAGTGGGGACACCGAATCCCTTGCAACCCATGTTTAGAGAGGAATGCCCCTAACGTGAAGTGACCCGTGAAAATCCTCCACATGAAAACTTTCATCTTGAAAGAGCACAAGGAATCCCAAAGCGCACGAAATCTTGTATGCCACGAGAACGGGGTTTTTTTTAGCTTCCATCTAATGTTACATTGACCGGCAATACTCTCATGTGAAAGAAGAGAGGAGTAGTAAGTGCTTGCCTTCCCAATCCACCACCTGGTATGCTTCGCAAAAAGCCAATCTTTCCAAGGATCAAAGCATCAATAGAGAGGGGCACCTGAAACTGCTGTAAGAAGAGTACTAATTGAATCCATTTGGATCTGTATGCAGGCCCTACTGCATAAGTTTTCCTAGTTATTGTAAACGGCAAGATTTGCCACTTAGAATCATAACACTTTGCAATGGAATCAATACCCTTATTGTTAAGGTATCTTGCCGACGCACCCTGGAAAAAGCTAGTGGCGGATTGGACAGGAAAGACCAATAAGGAGACAATGAAGCAAACGAATCGCCCACATAACGTTGTCTCCCATTCCAATTCAAGCGAGAAACTCTCATCTTAAAGCTCCGCAGTACAAAGTTAAGTGTGAGCAATAAAGTTTGTACCACAGCATGCGAAAAAAAATTTATTCCAAGGATCCAACTTCCAATTTCCTTTATAACACAGCTTTGCATTTTCCATGCACTTCCAAAATATATCAGTCCATAAGGGTCTTTGAAGAGCTGTAATACACATAATAAAGGCTACCCTTCTAGCCTGTAAATGAGATAGCAGATTGAGGATTCCAAGACCAACTGTTGACCTAGGCTGACAAATATAATCCCATGTAGAAAGCACCAACGCCTTATTGTGCCTTTTATTCCACAAAAAATTCTTCAACAAGCACTCAAAAGCATGGAGATGAGATTTCCTCCAGTCAAGCAACGGTAGGTAATACATAACATAAGGTTGTAAGAAAGCTTGGACAATTCTAATCCTAGCATGTATCGGCCATTGTGAAGCATGCCATAGACCCATTTTACATCTGAATCTATTTAATACCCATTCAATTTTGTCTTTGGTAGAAACATTGACCCCAATAGGGTACCCAAGATGACGAACTACAGTACCTTTTTGAATTTTAGGTCCTTTCCAATATAAAGAGTGAAAATTCTGAGCATAAATATCTATAAGCGCTGATTTTTTCATATTAATATGCAATGCCGATGCATTGGAAAAGGAGGTGAGGGAAGTAATAATATTTCGAACATTTTCCTACTCTTCCTTTGCAAAGATGAAGGTGTCATCCGCAAATCGGACTGTAATTTGCTCAAGTCCAAAACCGAGATACCACGAATACAGTGGGAATTCATCTTAGCCTCCAACAAATAAAACATTGGTGACGAAGCCAAAGCATAGAAGAGCGGGCTTAATGGACATCCCTGGCGCACTGATCTTTCAATAGGAAAAAGATCAGAAAGCCTTCCATTTACCTCTACTTGAGATGCACTATCTTGAACTACAATATAAATCCATCGACTGAACTTGACTCCAAACCCAAGTTTTTAAGCACAACAGCAATGAAATCCAATCGGATACGATCGAAAGCTTTCTCAAAATCAATTTGCATACCGACTATTTGTTGATTGGAGGAAATGGCATGTACCATCAGAATTTGAGTAAGAAAAATGTTGTCATAAATTGATCTACTATACACAAACCCCGTTTGCGAGGGATGCGTAATCTTATGCATAATCGGCTTAAGTCTCAAAGCAAAGACCTTGGCAAATATTTTGTAAATAATGCTCATCATAGAGATCGGCCTCCAATCCTCCATCCGTTAAGGCACCTTCACTTTGGGGATAAGTTTAATCTTTCCTAACTTGAATGTATAAGGCATCCTTTGATCTCTCCATATTTCATTACAAACATCCAACACCAATGTTTTAAGAGAAGGCCAAAAGGAGTTCACAAATTCTTTTGTAATACCATCTATTCCTGGAGCTTTCCCATTTTTGAGAGGCTGAAGGGCTAAGAAAACCTCTTCTTCAGTTATTCCCTTTTCACAAGCAACCGCCATATGAGAATCAATCATCTACGGAGTAAAAGCAAGAGAGTCCTGAAGAGATGAAAACCAGGCATCATCTGTTGCAAAGAAAGCCGCAAATAAATTCTTAAAGTCCATCGAGCAAAACTCAGCAATAGAGTTTCCATCACGGAGAGTCAAGCCATCTACTTCTAATGTGGTAATTGTATCTTTAAGACGCTTAGCACGGAGTAAATCAAAGAAGCATTTAGAGTTTGCATGAAGATCGTTTACTTCAGCGTATCTTGCTCTCACTTTAGAGGATTGAATAGCATTATTTTCAATTATCTTTAAGCATCACAATAATCTCATGTACTCTGTTTCTGAGAGTAAATTACCAGAGTCAACCTTTGCAGACATACAGAGGATCATTTGTTCCACCTCAATTTTACCTTTAGCTAGAGCGACGGTAAAGCACTTACCACATTCTCTAATCACTTCTTGCATACCCACCACAAGAGACTCCCACTTCATACACGCAGAGATTTCCAAGGAGAGAACCTCATGAATCAAGGTGTGAACTTTATATTTAAATCATGAAGTGTGAAGCCAAGCAAGATTCAACCTCAAAGGGATCTTATGAAAATTATTTGGGGTACAAGACTCCCAATGCAGATCCTGAAGGTTAATCAAGAGCGGATTATGATCAGATAGAAGCATCGTAGCGTCGATCCACATTTTGGATGCAGTATTTAAAGTATGTACATGAGAATAATAACATCTATCTAGCCTACTCAATGCAGACTTATGCGATCTTGAGTGAAACA
>CM035433.1:2942643-2952643 GCA_020310875.1 Ceratopteris richardii | reverse complement strand
ACAAGTAACAATACAATATACATGCAATGTGCATGTGCCATGTACATACATAATACATATATATAGCATATGCAAAATTCAAAGCTTATCTTAAAATTAAAACTTGAAATTTCAGCTATACATACTTGTCACTGTAAGTCCAGCTTGTGATGCATCAATGGCACGAAGGAACATAGTGCCTTTGCAACAATGCACTACTATGTTATATACATTCCTTTTCCTGATGTATGTCCGTCCATCGCACATAATAGTGCATCCATACTTCTCCCATGTGCCCATCATGGGCTCTAACTTCTTCTCCACTATATCCTTTGTTTTGCATAGCTCACTAGTCCTTAACTCCTCATATGAAGGACTGCCCCATCGATATCCCACTGTGCTCACTAACTCCATGGCTTCCTTCCATGCGGATGTGCAAGCAACCTTAAAAGAGAGGCCACACTGTATGAAAAGCTTCATTATACCTTGTATGGCCTCAAGCTCCCACTTCCTCTAAAAGCCCGCATGTACGGATGCCGAAAAAAGTGATCCTCGAGCTTCCTTCATCGGTGGCTGAGTATCATCCTCAAGATGGATGGTATCATGTCCATGATCATCATTCCCTCCACTAGAGGATCCCCTATGACCTTGATGTGCTGGAGAATCATGTGGATAATGATCATAGGAGCTGATAGAGGTGGAGGTGGGCCGAAAGGTTTGTGGATACTTTTTGGCTTCCCTTTGAGCTACCCACTCATCCTTGATGTCAACTCGCATACGTTGTTTGCATGCTTCAAGGCCGAAGCCACTAAATATGGCAAGGTGGGCTTTGATACCATCTGCCCCACCACCCCCTTTGTAACCACATAGGTTACATGTCCATCTCTCACTCCCACCGGATCCAAATTTCCCTTGGATAGAAATGTACTTCCAACAATTTTGCTTTGGTTTAGGCAACATCTCTCTCTCTCTCTCTCTCTCTCTCTCTCTCTCTCTCTCTCTCTCTCTCTCTCTCTCTCTCTCTCTCTCTCTCTCTCTCTCTCTCTCTCTCTCTCTCTCTCTCTCTCTCTCTCTCTCTCTCTCTCTCTCTCTCTCTCTCTCTCTCTCTCTCTCTCTCTCTCTCTCACCTTGAGATGCCTGATCGACCAGGCAAGGGTGAGGAAGAGGAGACTATATTGCTGCTTTGTGGACTTCCGCAAAGCATTTGACACTGTCCCCAGGGACCGTCTCTTCAGGCGACTGCTTGATATCGGAGCCCCAGATGAGATGATATGGGGGATCTACTCCTTGTACAAGAGCGTATCAGGTAGAGTCAGATGTCAAGGGGGCTTATCTGATCCACTTGCTAGCACTATCGGCGTGAAGCAAGGGTGCCCTCTTTCACCGACCCTCTTTGGTCTCTACATTGATGAGATAGTGGACTTCATACAGCAACAGGGAGGTGATGGCATTGAGGTACGCGGGTCAACTATTCATATTCTATTATATGCTGATGATATTGTACTGGTTTCAGAGTCTGGAGAAGGTCTACAGCATCATCTACATGGCCTAGATGACTTCTGCAGACACAGAGGCTTATCTGTGAACCTTGGTAAAACCAAGGTCATGATCCTTCATACATCAGCACAGGTACGCAGGCATAGTTTGTTCACAGCAGCAGGCGGACCAATCGAGGTGGTCGGATCATATGTTTACTTGGGAGTGACATTTACAGAAGCATCAGGGATCTTCTCTATGTCTCAGGCAGCCAGGGGTGACTTTTCGACACTTTGGTTATGCTAGCGCTCATGTATGGGGCAGCCATTTGGGGGCCGGGGTTAGCTACATCAGTATGGACAGCATTGGAGAGGCCACAGATCCTCATGATTGCCAGACTTATTCGCAGCAAGCCTTCAGTACCACATGATATCATTAGAGCATAGCTCGCTGCACCACCGATGCTAGTTGAGGCACTATTCCAGACAGTATGCCTTCTACACAGACTTCGGAGCATGGATACAGAGCGCATTGCTTATCGTGCTTTCCAGGCATCACGTGATATGGCATTAGCAGGCGACACCTCCTCATGGTATGCACAGATAGGAGACTGGCTAGCCCACCATGGTTTTGACATAGACAGGCTACCACCACTACAGTATGACTTACATGCACCCACCTACTCGCTCTCTCATTAGGAGAGGAATAGGGTCATTCGTCAGCAGATATTTCATACATACATACAGAGGACATGGGTGAGCCCAAGGGATACATTGCCACCGAAAATGCTCTATTACCGTGAGCATTTTCTACATATATCGGACGAGGGCTTCATCCAGATTCCGAGATACATGCAGACATACCTACCCCACCACCTTCGCATTGTCATTGGTCAGCTCCGAGTCTCATCACATCAGCTCGAGATTGAGAGGGGCCGATCGAGGGGAGTCCCCCGTGGGGAGAGGTGGTGCCCAGTATGCCAGACAGAGGTCCAGAGGTAGAGAGTGAGGAGCATTTTGTTATCAGATGCCTGGCATACTTAGACCTACGAGCACAGTTTCAGATAGAGGAGTCACTCAAGCTCTGCATGACTATGGGAGATCAGCGGCGCTTGGAACGCTTCCTCACAGCAACATACGAGAGGCGAGAGCGATCACTACAGCCCACACATCAGACACACGGGTGAGTACCCAGCAAACCATTACTCAATTCTTTCAGCGAGCTGAGTTACATCAGAGAGGTCCATCTATAGGGCTCACGCTCCACCAGGCATCAGCACAGAGAGCACGACGCCGACCACGCATGCTTGGATATTGTCGACCACGACTATATCAGGAGGATATCTCACGCATCCGGACAGCCCACGACCGTATGATGGAGCAGAGCCGTACCACCACCCCTTGGGTTGTCTTCCTTCAGGAGGTACTCAGACCACCACCAATATACCACATATTACATCCACCGCAAGCCCATCACCAGTAGCTAGGGTATTTTACTCACTCACATTATGGATCCCCCATGTATTAGGTGGCCATTATCTGCAGAGTCAGAGCCACGTCTCCCCAGCCTTCTCCAGTTCTATATAGCTTTGTGTAGCGAGTACCTTTTATTTCATTTCATTTTCTACACAGGGTTACTACACTTGTACATGGTTTTGTCTCATAGGCCAAGTTTGGCCTCCAGAAGACGTTAATATGACTTTCCTTCTTTCTTCTTTTTCTCTCTCTCTCTCTCTCTCTCTCTCTCTCTCTCTCTCTCTCTCTCTCTCTCTCTCTCTCTCTCTCTCTCTCTCTCTCTCTCTCTCTCTCTCTCTCTCTCTCTCTTCGTTGCTTGATTGAGAGCGCGAAGGCGAGGAAGCGGAGACTATACTGTTGCTTTGTGGATTTCCGCAAAGCCTTCGACATGGTCCCTCGAGAAAGACTACCACGGAGACTCCAAGAGTTACAGATACCATCAGACATGCTATGGGCCATCCATGCTTTGTATGCACAAGTCACAGGCAGGGTGCGTTGCCCCGATGGCCTATCAGACAGCCTTGTTAGCACCATTGGTGTGAAACAAGGTTTCCCTCTCTCACCCACTCTCTTTGGTCTCTACATCGACGAGATCACGGACTATATACAGCGAGCAAGAGGACTAGGAGGAGACCTCGGAGGTACGTCAGTACACATATTATTATATGCTGATGACATTGTCCTACTTTCAGAGTCAAAGGAGGGGCTACAGTCACATTTACAGGAGCTCGATACCTTCTGCATGGAGAGAGGACTCACAGTGAACCTTGGCAAGACCAAGGTCATGAACTTCCATACCTCCAGGACAGTACGCCATCGCGCCTCTTTCATCGAAGCCGGAGGACAGATAGAGGTAGTGGACTCCTATGTCTACTTAGGTGTCACCTTCTCGAGAAGCACAGGGGTATTCTATATCGGAAGCGGGCTTCATCAAGATCCCGAGATACATGCAGACATACGTTCCCCACCACCTCCGAGTCGTCATTGGCAAGCTCCGGGTCTCATCACGATTCACATCGGCTCGAGATTGAGAGGGGTCGGTCCAGGGGAGTCCCCCATGAGGAGACGTGGTGCCCAGTATGCCAGACACGGGTAGAGAACGAGGAGCATTTTGTTATCGGATCCGGAGCATACTTAGACCTACGAGCACAGTTCCAGCTAGAGGAGTCACTCAAGTTGTGCATGACTATGGGAGACCAGCGACGCTTGGGGCTCTTCCTCACTGCAACATACGAGAGGCGAGAGCGGTCACTACAGCCCACACATCAGCCACGGGTGAGTACCCAGCAGACCATTACCCAATTCTTTCAGCGAGCTGAGCTACATCCGAGAGGTCCTTCTATAGGGCTCACGCTCCACCACGTAGAAGCAAAGAGAGCACGACGCCGACCACGCATGGTAGGATATCATCGACCGCGACTATATCATGAGGATATCTCACGCATCAGGACAGCCTACGACCACATGATGGAGCATAGGCGTTCCACCACCCCCTGGGTTGTCTTCCTTCAGGAGGCACTCATACCACCACCGATGTACCACATACTACACCCACCTCCCCCAATCACCAGTAGCTAGGGTGTTTTGCTCACTCATATTATGGATCCCCCTGTATTAGGTGGCCACTATCTGCTGAGTCAGAGCCACTTCTCCCCATCCTTTTACCAGCCCTAGATAGCTTTGTGTTTATTTCATTTCATTTTCTACACATGGTTACTACACTTGTACATGGGTTTTGTCTCATAGGCCAAGTTTGGCCTCCATAAGACGTTAATATGACTCTCTCTCTCTCTCTCTCTCTCTCTCTCTCTCTCTCTCTCTCTCTCTCTCTCTCTCTCTCTCTCTCTCATCTCTCTCTCTCTCTCTCTCTCTCTCTCTCTCTCTCTCTCTCTCTCTCTCTCTCTCTCTCTCTCTCTCTCTCTCTCTCTCTCTCTCTCTCTCTCTGATCTGCTGCACCAGTCTGCGTCAGACCTCGTTAGAGCATCAGATCTACTGCGTCAGTTCTGACACGTCAGACCTGTCAGAGTGCCAGACCCGTCAGAGCGTTGCGTTGATCTGCTGCACCAGAGCTGCGTAAGACCTCGTTAGAGCGTCAGATCTGCTGCGTCAGTTCTGACACGTCAGACCTGTCAGAGTGCCAGACCCGTCAGAGCGTTGCGTTGATCTGCTGCACCAGAGCTGCGTCAGACCTCGTAAGAGCGTCAGATCTGCTGCATCAGTTCTGACGCATCAGACCCGTCAGAGTGCAAGACCCGTCAAAGTGTTGCGTCAGACTGGTTCCGTCAGATCTGCTGCATCAGGTATGCTACGTCAGACTCGCCAGACTGTTGTGTCAGATCTGCTGCATCAGACCAGTCAGCCTACTGCATCAGCTTTGTTTTGTCAGACCTGCTGCATCACAACCACCGGCCTGTAACCCTAATTTTGCTGCATGAGACCCATCCTCCTTGTAACCCTAACTTTGCTATGTTAACCTCTTAACCTCATAACCCATAACCCTTAACAATGTCTTCCTCCTGCCCTTCCTAACTTCTCAAGCACAAATGGCTCGATTAGAAAGAAAAGAGGTGGAAGAGATGATCTGTAAAGCTATCAAAGAAGTAAAGAAAGAGGCAGACAGAGCACTAAATCAAGAAATGAGAAAGGCCTTCGAAAAGATCAAAGCTTTGGAAGAGCAAATCAAAGACACCAAAGAAGACCAAGGAATGGAGACACTGAAGGAAAGAGAACTATGGCTAAAGAGGCAGCAAGATTGGGTAGAAGAAAAAAAGATCATGCAAGAACAAATCAAGGCCCTCAAAGCATCAATAGCCTCCATCAGCCCGGAAGAAGGTGAACTTAGAGAACACACAAGAGAAGCGCTTAGAATGGAGCTAACTCAAGCCTTAACCGCAAGCATTGACACCAAACTCGAAGCAACCAAAGAAGGATGGGTTGAAGTAGTGAAAAAAAACATCAAAAAAGAGGCAAAAGAAGAAGCACAAAAAGAAGAAGCTCTCATTGTACACACAACCATTGAGGAGGAGAAGATGCGACGAGCTCGACGTATGAATGTACGAGTCACGGGTATATTAGAAAACGAAGGCTCCAACTCAGAGATGGATGGGAAGACACTATGTAAGAAGCTTGGTTACAAGGAAGAGGAGGCACTCCCATTCATCAAATGTTGGAGAGCAGGAAAAGATCTTTCAAAAAAGAGAGCTCTCATTTTGCAATTCCCCTCTGAAACAGTGAGATCCACCTTCATTCGCAAAAGAGTGGTTTTGAGGGGGCTTGAAGGCCCGCCTATTTACCTAGATGATGATCTCACACCCATGCAAGTAGCACATCGTCGTGCATGCATGCCAAGAGTACACGAGGCTCGTAAGGAGGGGAGAAAGGCTTCATACAGAGATGGTAGGGTCATCATTGATGGCAAAGCCGTACTAAAGGGATTCGCGGCCTGTGAGACAGTTAAGATACATCTTGCAGTGTGGAACTGCAATGGCGATTTATGGACACATCAAGAGAGGCTTGAGGAGGTGAGCAAAGATAGAGATATTATTTTGTTGACAGAGACACATGAGAGCCCCAATAGGAGCCTACCTCGGGTGCATGGCTTCCAGTGGGAGTCTATACACAGAGATTGTACACGCCACCACACTACCAGAGGATCAGGGAGAGTAGCGATACTCTTCAGAGATGGACTTCAGAGCAAGATACACATCGTCGCACGAGACTCACAGGCCAGATACCTTTGGATCCGATTACACCTCTCACAGGAGAGGGCCATCTATGTTGCACTATGCTATTTTGCACCCTTTGGCTCCCAATTCTCTGTCATGGATCAGGAGGAGGGCTCATCTTATACTTGTCTATCAGAGGAGATCACTGAGTACTCTACTCTAGGAGAAGTCTTCCTCATGGGGGACTTCAATGCTAGGACGGGTAGCGATCAGTGCGAGGCTTTTGACCCAGGGGATCCAGTCATATTACCCACTCTAGAGGAGGGATCTATGGCACGAGTTTCAGCTGATTCTACACGCACACTCTACGGTACCAACCTATTCAGACTCGGGTCCAGGCATCGCCTCGTTATTTATAACGGGATGAGACAGTGGCCCATGTCAGGGAGATTGACATGCATACCGCACTCAGTTACAGATGGAGGGAGTATCGTAGATTATATCATGGGACCCAGGGAGGCCACCCACCTATTCAGTTCCTTCACCATCCCACCTATACCCCTTGGAGGAGATCACGCATATCTTGCACTATCCCTCAAGGGGGACATTCACACACACACACACCCGTGACACATCCCCCACACACTACCATCCACTTCACACACGAGCTTGCTCACATATACTTGAGTTGAGGAAAGCCTTCTTTCGCTTCATCCTGACACCCCACTACCTATACTTACCTCACATATAGCATCCATCCTTCAAACATCCGCCATCGGTTCATTCCCACACACCACCCATTCTAGTCACACACCTCCCCCAGGGACCATGCCG
The DNA here is from genome assembly GCA_020310875.1 of Ceratopteris richardii. Classification (NCBI taxonomy): domain Eukaryota; kingdom Viridiplantae; phylum Streptophyta; class Polypodiopsida; order Polypodiales; family Pteridaceae; genus Ceratopteris; species Ceratopteris richardii. The sequence continues at coordinate 2,945,175 of CM035433.1, read as the reverse complement.
CAGAATCCTTGGTATGATGATGAGTGCAGGAGTCTCCACCGTCGACTACGAGCTCAGAGAGCATTGGGAGAGATCACAAAGATTGATGCTAGAAGACATATGAAGACCCTCACACGCCGAAAGAGACGGGCCTTCTTAGGAGGCACAAGAGCTTGAGCTATACCATTTACTTATGAGCAGGGATTGCACTGCTACATGGCGCACACTACGAGAGCCACGACCAACCACACCTATTGGAGATCCACAGATTTGGCACGAGTATGCTGAGAGACTATATGAGATACCTGGCAAGCCTCCCATCCCCCAACCACCTGGACCACGCCCTACTCGTTCCTCTTTCTTCACAGCAAAGATGATCCAGAGGGCCAATGAGCGGCTACAGCATGGGCGTTCGACTGACCGCACGGGATTGCAGAGTGAGCACCTCACATATACTACCCCCACTATAGCTCCATTGATTGCACATGTCTTCAATCGGGCTATAGGGGAGGGCTTCCCAGAGGAGTGGACAAAGAACATCATTGTACCCATTCACAAATTTGGGGATACCTTGGACCCAGGGAACTACAGGACTATCATGATTGGTCACACCATGGCAAAGCTTTATGGGGCGGTTCTCGAGACAGAGCTCAGCTCTTATGCAGAGATGGAAGGGCTACGAGCACGTGGTCAGGCACGGTTCCGACGGGCTTTCTCCACTATTGATCACATCTTCATTCTGCGTTGCCTCATTGACGGGGCAAAGATGCGGAAGAAGAGATTATATTGCTGCTTTGTGGATTTCCGCAAAGCCTTCGATATTGTGCAAAGAGAGAAGCTTTTTCGGAGACTCCATAGCTTCGGGATACCATCAGAGATGATTTGGGCCATCTACACACTCTATGAGCGGGTGATTGGGAGGGTTCGATGCCCGAGGGGACTATCAGAGGCCATTGCTAGCACAGTGGGTGTTAAGCAAGGCTGCCCACTCTCTCCCACTCTCTTCGGGCTCTACATCGACAAGATTGAGGACTACATTCTCCGAGCTGGAGGGGAGGGTGCAGACCTTGGAGGTACACAGGTCCACATTTTATTATATGCAGATGATATTGTATTGATTTCAGAGTCACCCGAGGGGTTACAGCACCACCTAGATGCCCTCCATGAGTTTTGCACACAGAGAGGCCTGACAGTAAACCTTGGCAAGACCAAGGTCATGATCTTCCACACCTCCCCCATGGTGAGGAATGGAGCTGGATTCACAGTTGGCAGTGGACAGATTGAGGTGGTCACTTCCTATGTCTACCTCGGAGTCACATTCACGAGCTTGCCTGGCCCCTTCAGCATGAGACAAGCAGCCACCGATAGACTCACACGAGGATATGCAGCCTTAGCCATGTTAGAGCGGAGATGTCACCACGCACACTTCCAGGAGCCACGCACAAAGGGATGGCTATTTGACACACTAGTGAGACCAGCTATGATGTATGCTTCGACAGTTTGGGCACCAGGGCTCACAGTTACCCAGTGGAGTGCGATCGAGAGGCCACAAGTACGTATGATCTCGCGACTATTTCGTGGGAAACAGTCAGTGCCACATGACATTATCAGGGCAGAACTAGATGCACCACCCATGGTAGTAGATGCACTATTCCAGACTATCTACTTTATTCAGAGGGTGAGGGAGCTCCCAACATAAAGACTCACACATAGAGCTTTTGAGGCATCTATACAGATATCAGAGTCGGGATATGAGAGAGCTTGGTACACTCAGGTTAGAGCATGGTTTGATAGTCATGGACTTGATATGGATAGATTGCCGCCTTTTCAGTATGATCGAGACTCACCTCACATCCACCTCTCGCGTCATGAGAGGAATCTTGTGCTCAGACAGGACCTTTGGAAGCTCTACATTAGTCAGACATGGCACACACCACACATGGGATCGAGACTATCGCACTATCGAGACAAGTTCTTGGACATACTAGTGGATGGTTTCATCCAACGACCACGCTACATGGATACCTACATGCCTCATAGCTCGAGGGTGGCTATTGGCCAGTTGAGGGTCTCATCACATCGACTAGAGATTGAGATAGGCAGAGCCACAGACATTCCCCGAGAGGAGCGGCTATGCAGGATATGCGGAGTAGAGATGGAGGATGAGGAGCACTTTGTTTGCAGATGTAGCGCATATGATGACATTAGAGGCAGATACGAAACTCTGTTTACAGGGCAGCCCACCCTCCGAGAGATCATGGGCTCTAGAGATCACCGACAGCTCGGGCGATTCTTACTAGAGATTCAGAGTCACAGAGATTCTCTCCTCCAGCTTACTGCAGCTGCCCAGACACGAGGGAGACAGAGTCAGCTCACTGACTTCTTCATTGCACGACGTGAAGCATCCCTCCCCTCCTTAGCTCACACATCGAGAGGGGTGAATCTTCAGCAGGCTCAGACCTCTCGAGCTAGAAGATGACCCCGTGCTATACGATATCGGGCCCTCAGACTTCACAGACACCAGATCGCAGACATCCAGGCTCGTGACCATCG
>CM035433.1:2907643-2922643 GCA_020310875.1 Ceratopteris richardii | reverse complement strand
CCTTACTAAATATTTTGCCCAAGATGGAGCTAGGACTTCATATGCACATGAATTGATTGTGTCTCTTTAGCCTATAGGTTCACTCTCTCCATCCTGCCATTATGCACACTGATGCAGATCTATTTGTAATCCACACATGTTGTTTTCATTCAATACTTGCTTCTATCTCTTTTCCGGATAACTCAGTTCTGCGTCTAAAGATTGTACGATTGTCTCATGGGCCAATGCTAATACATTTTCTTTCCTTATTCCTAATATGTATGTTAGTAAACATCAAATCAAAAATAATTTAAAATTAACTGAACAAAGTTACTCTCCATCCTGCCATTATGCACACTGATGCAGATCTATTTGTAATCCACACATGTTGTTTTCATTCAATACTTGCTTCTATCTCTTTTCTGGATAACTCAGTTCCGCATCTAAAGATTGTACGATTGTCTCATGGGCCAATGCTAATACATTTTCTTTCCTTATTCCTAATATGTATGTTAGTAAACATCAAATCAAAAATAATTTAAAATTAACTGAAACAAAGTTATACTTCGCCTTTTATCTAGCCTTCTCAAACTTTTGATCTTAAACACCTGATGAGCTAGAAATGAACTGCTTTGATTGTCTTTTGTCTTTCAATCACACCATTAACTTTACTCCCATTTGAGCATTATGATTTTCTACTAAATCTGAGTTATCAACTCCCAAATAGAGGAAAATGAATAGATAGAAAGTAAAATAAAAATGTAAACAGTGAGAGGACCAAATTAATGAACGTCAATAGTGAGAGCAAAATATAGGGAGCACTTAATCATGAACCATTTCAGTGCCCAATTTCAACAACAAATTTTTTTTTTATCTCCTTATCGTACCACTGGAGAAAAAAAGAGTGAAAAAGTGAGAATCATGCCAATAAGGAATCATGGAATCAAAATCTCCAACTGCGAGGATGAAGATTCTAGAAACATAGTTGAAAAGCTCCAGATTGTATCTTTATTATATGTACCAGGATGAATCAAGGCAAACCAAAATTCACCCTCAAAACAGCCAACCACACAAACGTATAGCCATCAGCTCCATTATGCATAGTATCAACTAAATATGACAAGATCCCACTAATGTAATCAGTGCCCAATAGTGGGTAAAGAACTAAGATAGAATACATGCTCACACACATGCACCACACAGAGCACACATACCAGAAGCATGAACTCACAAGAAGCTCTGAGAACTGAGTTTCTATCACTTCCAGAAATGGTGGGGCTATAGCTCTCAAAGTAAGGGTTATGTGTCTAAGGGCCAGAAAATCTTTGTTAAAAGTGATATTAAATTTGCCAAAAATGTGTTTTACAGTGAAAAGGTTCTTGGTTGAAGTGTTTGGAGATATCTCTGGAAATACGATGCCATTAAGCTTGAACGATACAGAAACTGAAACTGACAGGTATAACGGGTAACAGAAGGTTATTCTTTCATCTTTTAATGCTTCAACTGTATCTTCCATTCCACGATGGTGTGTCAGACAATAGTATACTTGTACCATTTGAGTCCTTCTGTCTACATGTGGCACAGTAGCACAGCTCTGAACAGGGATTGACTCCTAGATAAGAAATGAGAGGACTCTATGGGTGATGCCTGAACCCTGATCAGCTTTTAACAGACTTCTTGGACTAGAGGTCACTAGGCCTTCTGAGTGAGCTGATATATTTTCCATTATCAGTAAGGCCACCTTGTATTGGCATAAGGCCCCACCCAGATGGTGTATGTACCAGTCCGTTTCCTGTAACTCGCTAAACTGATGGTATCTATATCCAATTGAGTTCTCATCTCATGGCTAGGCGAAGCTATGTTGTTCATTTCCCAAAAATTAGAAAGAGCTGATTTCATGCAATGGGGAAGAGAGGGAGGCAGGACACAAAGCTTACCTGTGAGTATAATCTGAGCAATGCTACACTGTGATGAAAATAATTGCTCTCAACTTTTGATGAGCCAACCTCAATCAGCTTCTTCAGGACCCCAAAGCCCTGTACTTCAAAAGTTACAGTTAACAATCATGATTTAACTTCTCAAGAAAGAAAATCAAGAATAAATCCTAGCAAGATAAGATGTTCAGCACTGCTAATATACATAAAAAATGATAGTAAATTCCATGTTTAAACTTGTATTTACTAACTATGATTGGAAGAGCAAAAATTTCCAGAAAACTGGTAGGTGGATACGATGAGGTAGACCTTGATAAGAAGGCTGACATGCTGGGGTGCACTTGCTCCTAGAGTTGCCCGAATAAGTCCTAATACAGATGGTAAAACGTCATCAACAGCTGTTTTAGGTGTGAGAACACTGGCGGCTAGCAGGTTAGACAAGATGCGTAGTGCTTGCCCTGCACTTATGTCCGCTTGCTCACTGCAATCAACCAACAAGTTGAGACACAGAAAATATCATATAGTGAATTTTTATGGTTTTGAAAGAAGTGTACTTTGACAATGCAGCAGTTCCTTTCACATTGAAATTACGAAAAGGATGTAGTATGTGTGCTATTGCCCCTCGATCTTGGGCAATAGCTTGAGCTCCTCTGGGTGTCCGTAATGTTATTTCAATTTTCTCCAGAATAAGAGCATCTGCTCAAGCAGCAGCATGAGTCAAATTTACCATTCACAATATTCATCAGTAATCATTATTAGCAATCAAATATTATAAACAGAATCACCAGATTTAGCAGCTGATTGTGTCTCTGTTGTTTGTCCACATGACTCAATAGTTTCATCAGTAACTATGTTGTGAGGCTGCACGTTGACAGCAATTGAGGGCTGCGATATAGGGATAGACTGATCAGTAGAAACTGGATTTTCGACTCCTTTATTGCAGAGATCTTTTGACTTTACCCTGCCTGTGACTATTTAATATCATTCAAGAGCTCTTGACAAGAAATCATGAACTTACTACTGAAGCATACCAGAGGGACTCCCAGATAACTGAGCATCAACATTTCGATTCAATGCAGGGGATGATAAAGTGATGTTTACCTCCCCTCTCCATGCAGCATCACATCCCCTTGCAGCAGCCATTCTCAGCCTCGCTTCCTATGCTTATAAATTATAGTGCCATTAGAATCCAGTTGTTAAACAGAAAGCACTTCCCAAAGTCCCCACTTATCTCCACAGTGTTCTTCTTCTTACCCTGGCCTCTAGTTCTTCTTCACTTTCCTTCACAAAAGGATGTTCAAGCAAATGAGGCCAAGTTAACCTGTTTTGAGAAACCTATCCGGGAATATTTCCAATGGAAGAGCTCCATCAATATTGCAGTCAAGAGTGAATAATCAGTAACATACAAAAACTGATTCAGAAATATCAAAAAGCTGCACCTTATTCAGAAGGCCTTTCAAAAAGCTTTTAAAATTCTGGCTCATGCTGTCAGGATACTTCACTGGATCCTGAAAAGCAATCACAATATTGTCAATTGAAATGTAATTTAAGGTGTAGCTGCATCTTAGGAGTGGCTACATTTAAGAGGAGCTTCACCTTCAAACAGTACACTTTGTAACACAGTCTGTGCATGACAATGAGAATAGAACAGAATAATAGGTCTGAACAGTAGATAAGAGTGCAGTTAAATCATCAAGATAAATAAGGTTGGACTAGACAAGTGGGATAATGGAGATTACAATTCAATTAAACCATGATTATCATACAAGGGTTATGAACAGAGCAAAAAACAAATACACCCAGTTATTACAATTTATGCCTAGTAGTCAATCTTAGTGTAGCTCATCGAGATGAGTGAGGACTGATATTATGATTAAACAGCAACCTAAAATACATCTGCAGATGATTCCATACAACCTGCTCCAAGCTAGACAAGGACAATCAATAGAAGCGCCATCACTTCAACTGCCTCCAGTAGTAGTCTGCAACTCCTTCCCTGAGTCACTACATTTGGACTCTTCCACATGCAAGGCTTGACTCCTGCATACTGCAAGAGAGCTCCTTGATGAGAGCTCCTTCGTAATGCACCTGCCTTCGTTAGTCTGATAAGCCTCCTTGCAGTTCCGCATACATCCTCTCTCTCTTCTAATGTGTCCGACTCCCCACCTACCTTGGTCTGATAAGCTTCCTTGCACATCAATTGGATATACACTCTCTCTCTTCTAACATGCATTAAGTAACACTAGAGATCTCTTTACATAGGCCTTAGAGGACTATCTTGTGGTTGCAAACATTTCCAATGGATACATCATACATGGCCGAGGATGAAGTTGGCACCAGCCAAGGCAAGTAGGCAACCTTCATGCCACATTGGTGATCAACTAAATGGAACCCTTGTGACACTTGTGATGGCTGGTCAAAGGTGCCCAACAAATGCAAACTGCACTTGGACCCACTCCTATGAGCCTTCTGTTGTACTTTCCCTTTTACCTTAGCACTTATTTACCTTTTTGCCCTTTGGAAGTTCAATAAGTAGATTGGGTCCCCCTTGGGCAACTCCTCTGACATCAGGTTAGTAATCGGTTAACATGGTCGATTCCTTTTGACCACCTCCCTTGTGATGGACCACTCTTAACTATTGCAACTTCAATTGATGAAAGGTCAACCACCTCCTTACATTGGACTTGTGAACCATTCATCTTGGTGACCAAGCTATGGGTAGAATCATTAAGGGCAACTTCATTCAACTTGAGCAACTTGGGCAACCACATTTCTTCTATGGTAGGTTATAAGTACCACTTGGGTGACAACACTTCAACAAGGCAACTTGGGCAACCACACTTTGGTAGAGTGCAAGCTACCACCATTTTGCTTCGACCAAGATGCTTCTGTGGCTACTTTTGGGTACATTGGCTAGGCGAGTTCTTCATGAGTGGCATAAAAGTCCATAAATGCAACTCGCTAGTGGGCCAATCCCATATATGGGCAACCACCTTCAAGATGGGTGTCCATTAGCTGGTCAAATTTGCAAAAAAAGTGACCATACCCCACGTTAGACGAGAGCTTAGCTAGGCAAGGCAACCATACCCCCACCTTGGACTAGTGCAAATTGGCTTGCTTGATTGCCTTTCAAGCACTGTCTTTGTTGGTTGGTCCTTTATCCGTTGGTTGAAGCACTTCACCGAATCTCGCTTACATTCCTTGGATAGGCTACAATAAAATATTTTTCATATATAATTCAAATAACTTTTATTTGCAAGCAACTAAAATATCACACATGGAGAGCTTCATCGTGCTACTAAAGGTAGAAATATTTATTGAACTAAAGGAAAGAAATGCTAGTATTCTAAATGCTTCATGCAAACGAAGCTATATACAAGCGAAAGAACGTGTAAACTATGATCAACTAGGTGCTATAAAGATCAGCACCTTTTGGAGAGCAAGGCTATGCCATGTTAGGCACTTAGATGATGACAACAAGAAGATGTGGTTGTGCAAGAGGAACATGTCAAAAAGAGATGGAGAGAGAAAGATTGTATGTACTGATATATAGATATGAGGTTGTAACAGATGTGGTTGTCTAAGTGAGAACGGACTTATCAAGAAGGCTTCGCTTGAGGGAACATCCTAAAGTTCATCTAAGGTGTGAAAAAAAAAATATTGAAGCTTGGTTTATCTCAACAAGTCCAAGAGCTCTCTCATGAGTCATCCGTTGGACCAAATTTGAGATCTTTGCCTTTGCTACTTGAAGTCTCCATTTCTATATTCAGTTTTACCATGCCTCCCGAGCCCTATCTTCATTAGATACACCTTCACTTTGACCTACCAACTACAAAATCGATCCCCGTTGAACTTAGTTAAGTTATCGTTTCCCATAGGAAGGATGTGTGCGCACAACAAGAGACGGTTATGACTCATGAGTGAGGAAGGTCCTACTAAGAGACTCTTTGGGTGGTGTCTATCCCTTAAACAAATAGGAATGAAATGAAGACTTTGATGCATCATGAAGAAGAGAAAAATCTAGAGCCAAGTATATTCATGAGATATTCTTTTGATGATTTGCAACCCAAGAAGTGGTGATAAAATCACCTTACAAAGTTCTAATGGTACTGTAGTGATGAGAATCACTTTATGAACTTCACGAAAACACAACATTGTATGTGAAGAGAGTTGGCCTTATCATTGTCTAAAAACAACCAAAATATTTCATGCACCTAGATCGTCAACGATTAAAGTGTGTAGTAAGGCTTGAGTGAATACAAATAACAGTTGATATTATTCATGAGTTGGTTGACCATGATCTTCAAATAGCTTAATCAGCCAATCTTGTAGTATGGAGACATATTGGTTGTTGTTCCTCAAAGGAGCAACACCAGCATCATCTTGTACAGACTAGCCATTTCTCATCGCAAAGCATTGCAATTCCATCACTGCCTTGTTCTTTTCTTGTTATCCAGCTCATGGTGATCAAATGTGGGCCTATCAGAAGTTGTGCTACTACCAGGACATAGCTGATGAAGCCAATGGTAGAGATTTACCACAATTTTCATCAAAGACATGCTCTTTCACTGCATTGCCATGTCTCCAACATGCACCCATGTTGTATCTCCAATGGACATCAAGCTTGATTCCAAGTCAAACAACATATTTTTATTGATTATAGTGAGTTTTTCAAGGTTTATACGTGTATGATCTGGACATGTGCAATGTGTAGGGAAAAGTGGCATATTAAATTCAAATCTTAGTTTCTATGTATTTTAGGATAATCATTGTACATATTCATTTTCAAATTGTACATATATAGACTTAATTTGTAAATTAGGACTTAGTCAAATTTACATCAAAAATAAGTAAAATTCTGAATTTAGAGGTTTTGAAAACTGACCTCACATTCTTGCTGTACTCTTTGAGAGCTACCTATCTAGATTTCATATATTACATGCCACTTAAAAACCCCCAAACACAACCTAAGTCTGTGAACATCTACTAGATTGAGCATCTATTACATCCTGCTTAATTCCTCATACGCATCTTGGTCATTGTGACATTTAGACAGAGTTTAAACTTTCTATGGTAATGCTTTGAACATCTAAACTCTATCTTGTTAGCTTGATTAGTCTTTATCACCATGTCTAACCAAAGTAATATCCTAGGTATCTTATGATTTCTTTTCTAACGATAATAAAGAGGGAAGTTCTAATTATCCATATTAGAGTTTCGTAATAAAGAATCTTTTGATAACAAAAGATTTGTGGGATTATGTGACAAGTGACTTACTACAGCATAAGGGACCTAGACCTACACTTGTAAGGGGGAGAAGAAGGGGATCTACATTTAGTGAAGCTTCTACTTCAACCCTCTAATACACAAAACCCCACCTATACCTACTCAATTTTTTGGCTATCAAGCTCCTCAAGGTCAACGTGAATGGGATCCTAGAGATGCTCACACATGAGCTCTTATAACTCTTTTTGTTAAGAGATATATGATCCCACATATATGTCCTTGTGTCATAGCTAAGGAAGTTTGAGACAAACTTGAAGATCTCTTCAATTCGCACAAGATTGTTAGGTAGTTACATAATTTGAGAATGAAGCAAATTAGTTACATGCAAGAACATCTAACTAGAATACAAGATCTCCTAGATCAATCGGTTAACATTGATGTCATCATTGATGAGGAAAAACTTGTTATCGTAACTCTCAATCCTTTGTCCATATCTTGGATGATATATTTTTTGTTACAAAGGCACAGTTGAAGATCAACCTAGATTAACAAGAATCTATACAAGACCTAGCCTTGGTTTCCAAAACAAAGGGAAGAGATACCAAAAAAAAAGTTAAAGACAAAGATAAGAAGAGCTGTCTCAAATTCTTGTTCAAGCCTCCATTTTGGTAAAGATAAAAGTGATCTTAGTGATTCAAAAGATACAAATCCCGATGATAGGAAAGGAAATTGATTCTAATGTAAGGAGCTTGGACAAGATAATTGTGTAGATGATGAAGAAAAAAAAGAATATGATAATTGTGTAGATGATGAAGATCATAGATCTAAGAAACAAATTGAGTGTTCAAACACCATGAATGACTCTGATGAAGATTATGTATGATTGTGATGAAGACAATGTATATTGATAAAGACTTGTCTTTGGAAAAGTCTAATGTTTGGTTGTTTGATATTGATGCTTTTAAGCATATCATTCTGAATTTTAGCTTGTTTACATACATCTCGTCTACAAAACAAAATTTGATGGTTACTTGTGCTAATAACCAAATTCCTAATGTTTGTGGCATATGAACAATCTTGCTAAAGACTTTGAGTGGTGGGCAATATCAACTCGTTGAAATTCTCTGTAGTGATATTGCTAAGAATCTAATTTTCATTTATGCACCGTCAAAAGACAGTTTAAGTATTAGTTTTATTATCTCGCACTCTTTCCAAAAGTTTTCTTGAGCTTAATTTACTAAGTACTAAGTAAATATGTGTTTTGTAAGTAGAGTAAAAGAAAAATGTGTTGCATGTACTTTTGATCGTACAAATTTTGTTCGGATTATTCTTCTTATATTTCTCTTGTTTTTTTTATGTGAATCTTGCTACTCAACATACTTTTGAGAGTCTTTCCATATCTGACAGTACCCAAACATCTATTTCACATACTCAACTTGCATTTGTTCATTCACTTGATTCTTCTCTTTCACTAATTCCTAGATTTTCGGAACCCAATTCCTTAGATATAAAAGAAAGAATTGCTTATTTACTTTGTGACATATTTAATGATGATATCTTTGTGAGTATCTTATCACATAAACAAGTACATGTATCTTTAAAGTCAATGAATTTGAAGGCTTCTTAACTTTTACTACCTCAAGCTACACTAGAACATTTACCTATTTCACACCTCATGAGAAGTTTCTCAAGAAAAAAAGATTGGGAAGATATCCGACACCTTTCTACAACTACGTCCTACTTCAAAGCCTCGGACAATTAGAATTTAGAGGGGGAATTATAATAATAGCATATTGAGTTCAACTTTAGTTGGCACATATTTTATGACAATCATTGTATACATTCATTCTCAAATTGTGCGTATACACATTTACTTTGTAAATTAGGAATTAGTCAAATTTAGTTCATAAATAGGTCAAATTCTGAATTTAGGGCTTTTGAAAACTAGCCTCATACTGTTGCAGTACTCCCAAAGAGCTATCTACGCACATGTCACCTAAGGCCCCAATTGACCGTCAAAAATAATGTCTAAATCTCATCAAATTGACCAACTAAAGTCAAAGCAATCAAATCCTTCACAAAAGACAACTCAAAATTCAATGAACTTGCTCATGACAATTAGCCAACTCTAGTGCCTATTTTTACTACCATGTCACGTTAATTTGCCACGTCAGCAATCTGCCTCATCATTACCCACAAAAAAATATCCAAAAGCTAATCGTTATGCTTTTCATGATTCACCTATCAATCATCTATATGAGCAAAGACTTCCAGGTTTTATGCACATTGCATCACAATTTAGAGAGAGCTATTTCTCATACTCTCTTGGGAGGAGGTGATACAAGCTACAGCACTACGGCAGATTCAAGAGCAAAAGCATGAGTATAATTCTTCAAGTTTCTTCGCCTAGTATTTAGGAGAAGTTGCACCTATCAGTTTGAATGCTTGGAGGAAATTCTATCAGTCTTTTCATATATATACCTGCCCCTCACATCTTGATCCCAAAGTAGTATATGAATTACGAGTTTACTTGTATAATTGGAGCATTTTACATCTTGCAACACTTATTCATTAATTGGAGTCATTCTCTCTTTTGACCAACATTAATGTATTTATTTGCCCTTGTATATATGTGCTATGTGCATCTTCCTATTCGTGGTTTAACACTATGGAGATCGCCTAACACTATGGAGATCACAACCTTCTCAAAATCAAGAAGAGGTCGTCTTAAGCACTAAGGTGAAAACAACAAGAAGCCATGGTTGTACAAGAGGGAGATGCTGGAAGAGATGGGAAAGAAAGATCGTATCTAGATGTTGCAAGAACAAGAAAACAAGAATCATATTACTTGCACAAGAGAAAAGTACAAAACAAATGGGTTGTATGGATAGTACTATCAATTTGCTATTGGTGATGGACTAGACGTGATGCAAGGGAGTCGGATGCATTCAATTCAGTTCCTCACATGCATCCCTTTGCTCCCTAGCACGTGATGATGCACTCATAATCCTCCTATTGACGCCCTCAAGCTCTGAATGAACTACCCTATAGATCTCATCTTGCTCATCACAAACGAATGCTTTCATGCTTTCTTGCAATGAGAACCTTTTCTCGAAATCGAAAGGTGACATCTAAAAGATTAAAAAGAAAAAAAGCAAACAATAAATATTACTTACCAAAAATAAATCTAACAATAATTAATTCAAAAAATATTTAGTCATTATAATCTGTAAACTCCAACGTTGGATCCATACGAGTCAAACTATTTAAAAGACATAAATTGTCCTTGTAGAAGACCACTTTGGGTAGATAGCCTCAAGGAAATCAAGGACAATCAAGTCACTCTCCTAAGAACAATCAAGGCACTCGCCTAAGAATGAATGAATGAATAAAAGCAGAATATAAATAAAAAAATTAAAAGAAAAAACGCTTTATGTATGCTTTCTATCCTTTACAAGAGCCAAGTAGTACAAAATACCTTCACAATGTGTCTTATCAATGTGTAGACAGAGTTGGTGTAAAAAGGAGGCTGGCCGACATAAAGCTCATACCTGGCATCAAGCGAACGATAAGTGTGTGTTCTTTCACAAGCAAGTAAAAGAAAAAAAAAAACCCAGACAACAAAAGAGGCCAATCCAATGGTTTGGACCGTACAGAATTACACCCAATGACCAGAGATCAGCTGTATGATTGTATGGCTGCTCCCTCACCAGCTCAGGTGCCATGTACAAGGGGGTACCTAGTTAAAAGCATGCCAAAAATACATCTTATCGCCCATTTACTTAAAATATGTGAATGCAGACAAGCCTTCTGCTTTTAATTGTTGCAAAGCATACAAAATGAAAGGTGTGCCTTTGATAGAACGAAGAACCATTGTGTTGCATGACATTGCCCTCGCGAATCCAAAATCACAGAGCTGTATAAAAATTGTACAGGGATTAGTATAGTACTTAAATCATTCAAGGACCACCCAGATAAGATTCCAAATATTATACCTTTACAACACCACCAGCTCCAATGAGTATGTTTTGCGGTTTCATATCACGATGTATAATTCGATGAGAGTGTAAATAATGCAAAGCTCTGACCTGAATGTACAGAAAGCTTACAATTAGGTTGTTACTGTCCAAGAAATGGAAGCAATCACATGCAAGCTTGATAGATCATGACTAGTCTACATGGCAAGAGATAGTGATGCTGATGATTTTCAAAAGCCAATTCAATTTTTCAAAAAAAATATTGTAATGAAGAAAGACCCAAAAAAGGCCTAGAAGTCAGATCTAATCATAGACTCAGAAAGAGGATCCAATGATTTCCTAAAAAATATCAAAGAATGTGAGACAAAGGTCATCACCGGGTACAAAAGAAGCTCCCAAAAGATTTCTTCAACATAAACAACCCATAAGATTTCTTGTTATTTGAAGCCCAAGTAGATCCTCATTGTTTACATGCACAAAAACATGCAGCTTTCAATAAAGCTTAGATTAAGAATTTCATATCAGCTGAATCCCAATGTCTTGATAGTAGTGTAAAGCTGTGAATTTGTTTATGTGTAGAAGCCAGTGACGATTTGCCATTAAATCTCCTCAAGACGACGTACATGAGCACAATAACCACCAAGAAGTTTATCACTAGTCAGCCCTTCCTAACATTGCCATTACTCAGCCTAAAACTCTAAGGGAATAACTGAATCACAAAGCCAAAACTCAAAGCTTGTGGAGGTGCTATTTCAGTTTCGTTAGACATCTTGCTTTTACAACAAGCATAGTAAAAATTTAAAGAGCTTGCGTTAGTTCTCCTATGCCTTGAATATGGATAAATTCTTCGTAGCACACATACATACATAAAATGCTCACTGAATCCTTCGTAAATCTTGATTTTCTATGATAGTTTAAACACATAAATCATCAATTCTATCAAATAATACATTTCTATGTATAAACTATCTGAGCAGAGATAATATCCCACAAACTTGATCATGGCAGTATTGAAGTTTAACTTTGTGACACTGCCAGAGGGCTATCTATTCCCTCCCATTCATGAATTTCACCCTATGAAGATGAACCTCTTCTATTCAACTTTTCAATCCCATTGCTGTGGTGTCCCTATTCTTATGCATCCATCCTGATAATTTCCCACCAATGAGATTAATGCTGTTCCCAGGCAAAGTGTTTTGCTAGCCTCAGGGCTGATGGTTCAGGAAACAATTCAATGTAAACCCTAGGATTCTAAACGTGCAAGTAACAATCAAACTACTTGGTCTAAGCAGCATCACGCATCCAGATTCCACCATGACAAGAAAAACCCAGTTGAGTACAAGGCACCCCATCCGAAACATTGGAAGTTGGAACTCGTTCCTGATAGAGGATTATGATTTAACATGATCCTAGAATTATAAATGAGAAGTCAGCAGTCCTTTTAATAGTTCAGCATATTCCCTTGTCAAGTCTCCAAAAGATAGATACAAATATGCACACCGAGAAAGCACACATGCACAAGAGATATGTCAAAAAATTTGATAAGAGTACCATTAATTACAAGTGCTATAAGAGTATGTATGTAAAAAGAAATAAGTAGAAATCTAAAATACTATACTCACACTAGTGTGGTTAGCAACCGGATATGCAACACGTTAGAAACATGTTAGCAACTGCTTGGGGTCATAAACGCCAAGTTCCAATAAACTTGCATACAAGTCAATTTTATTTTTCAGATTTTTAAATTTTCTTTTGGGTTTTAGGTATCCTTAATGTACAAATCCTCTCATAAATGCTTAAATACTATATTACTAAATACATGCATAGCACATAGTACATACATACGATATTAAATACATAGTAGTAAGTACATAGTACATACACAATACATACATATTACATACATACATACGTAGTGCATAGTATTGTACATACATACATACGTATATACATATATATTACATACATACTACATAGATTTACATAGATACATACATGCACACATACTACATACATAGTACATACATAGTACATACATATACATACACACATGCCTACATAATACATATTACATACGTATGTAGTTACTATTATGATGGTACATACATAATACAACATATGCTATATAATGCATATATATGAAATACATACATAGTACTAAGTAGTATACATACTACATACGCATATGCAATTCTGAATGTATATATGCATAATGCCATATACAGGATATCATGATTCATATGGAATTTGCATAATAATTTTATAATATGAGAGGACCTCCAAGGGTGGTTTTTGCCCTAGGAAAGTCTTTTCTTTTTAGTTGTGTATATAACTCGTTACAAATGCATTCACAATGTGCGGCAATCGGCAACATGTTGCGAACCGTTCGCAACACATTGCATTGAAACACTAACTCACACACCCAATCTAGTCAAAGAGAACCTTCCAAGGGGTGTTGATGAAGAGTATAAAAGTGAAGAGTATGATGAGGAGGCTTAGGCACAACACTCAAAGTTTCTCCTTCAACTGTGCAAGAGAGGGCTGCACACAAACTAATGAATAAACTCCTCTAGGGCTGTCCAAGAGTTGAACTCATTCTAGACAAGGCTGGATCATCACGTGGACTAATCTGTGCTTTTGGTTATTGATTCTGGTACTTGGACTAGAGTTGGATCCAAATGCATTGGAATTGTACTGAACATTCCGTTCCAATAATGTTCAGAATGCATCCTATTTTTTATTACACCTTAGCTTCACTTTATCCAGTTGCATGGGTTTCGGGTCAAATGGCATTTGGAGTTGTGGTTTTTGGAGTTCCCACTTGCTTCAGTCTTGGACTTCACATGTGCCAAGCCAATTGCCTTGTCATGCACTTGAGCTTATTAGCTTTTGAGCCTAGGCTTTTCAGCTTTGACCTTTCACAATGTCACCTCAGCCTCCTGAAGCACCTTGCGGGTATAATACACACACACACACACGTGTCACACACACACACACACACATATATATATGGACATTGTGTTACAAGATTTAGCTCCAGCATTGGCTCAAATGGACTCCCCTCGTGCTGATCCCCCGATCTCATGAAATTAGCAACGTGGAATATTCAGGGGCTAGGGAAGTACGGGAAGTGGACAAGGTTGTGGAGATGGATTATTAGGCATCAGCTCAATTTGGTGGCAGTTCAAGACCATAAAAAGCATGATCATGCTGGGATGCGTATTGATACAAGAGATTTTCGCTTGTGCTATAATAGGATTAAGAATAAATATTTTGGGTGTCTTTTCATTGTTAGAAAAGATATTCCCTTTCAGGTATTGTTTGACGATTCGCAAGGTAAATTCCTTATTCTTCATCTTACGTTGCAAGATGTTTCATATATCTGTATTAATGTGTATGCTCCTAACTCTCCAATGGAAAGAGTCAGAACTTGGAAGAATTTGCTTCATGCTATTCATTCTTGTGCAGGGCTTCAAGTATGGACAGATGCCCGTATTCTTTTGTGTCGACTTTAATATGGTAGATGCGGATATGGACTGCACGACTTCTGCTTCTCTTATTTCTTCACAGGAGAACTCTATTTGGAATGAAGTCTTGGATTTTCTGAACTGCAAAGATCTATGGGGTTATATTGGTGGCCACACAATCCGTTATACGTTTCATTCTAGATCGCATAGGAAAGCTATGAGCAGGCTGGATAGATGTTATTACTCTCATACTTCTTTGTTGAATGCCGTGTCCACAATGTGGGTTGATGCTACGGTTTTGCTTTTTGATCACAACCCACTTTTGGTGTCCCTTTGTTGAGTGCAATGGAACTCTTGCGTACCAGATAAGTTTCATAGAATTCCTTTGAGGGTGAATCTTGCTTGGTTACAAACTTC
>CM035433.1:2837643-2902643 GCA_020310875.1 Ceratopteris richardii | reverse complement strand
TGCACAACATTTGTGAGTGTACAAGAAAAATACTTGTCTAATACTTGTGATTTTGAATTTACAAATCTTGTGTATGATTTTTATGCTCATCATCTGAATGTGAGTAATGTGGGTCTTACAACTCATCTTACTGAAGAGAGTTCTTAACTTCTTACAGATCTTGTAGTAGCCAATTTGTTGCACATGGTTCATTTGCACTTGTTTCTTCTCTTTGTTCCCTGATCGCAAAAACTCCTAGATTTCTACCCATATCTCTTCAAGGAATGAATGGAAAGAAATGTACCTTTGCTATGCGAGATATCTACTTATGATATTTGCTTCAGTTTTTTTATAGAAAAGACAGGTACCTTTGAAGACAAAGAAAAAGGAAACGAAGTTGAAGATTGGATTTCTATGATAGAAGAGTATCTACAGTCCTTTTTCAAGTTCATTCTATGTGGAAGATATAGAGATATCTTCTTAAGAAGGCGACGGAGAAAATCTTTCACAAATCTGATACGAAACTGAAAATTGTGAAAGAGATTTGAAGTTCTTCAATGTTCAACCCGACTTGATCATCAATCAAGAAAATCTTCATCAAGTTCAAAAGACATCATTTCTTGCATAAGTCCAAGGATCTATGGAACAAGAGTTTCACACTTTTCCTATATCTTTGGACTTCAAAACATAGTTGAAGACTTATACTTCAAGTAACTTTCAAGTATCTTCCAAAAGAGAGATTTATTCCACACTGCAAGTTTGCAAGAAAGAGAAGACAAAAAGATATTGGAGTATCTTTGAAAAGTGTTATGGAGTTCTCTTTCTACCCCAAATTAGAATTTAAGGGGGGAGTTGTTAGGTTTCAGCAATTAAGACTTGATTGAAAACTCTAATTTGTATATTTTTAAGTTTGATTACATCAATCATCGACTAGATTAAGTCATAGACAAAAAGTCAAACCCTAATCTCTTGATGAACCATCCAAAAAAGTCAACAATCAGCTTTTAAATCCACGGACTGAGTCTTGAGATTTAAAGTGGATAAAAAGCATTGCACCTAAGTTTTAAGGATCAACACTATGAATAGACCTGCCATCTCATCACAATAAGCAAATCAAAAACATGCATGCAAATTTAGAGATACCTTCTTTATTTTGGCGAAAAACCTTCTATCCCAGCTTTTGCTTTATAGATAGATATCACCTAGCTCAGTTATATAAGGACATGGCTTCATCATCACATACATCTCACACCAAGGGAGCTTCTACTTGCATACTCTCTTATGAGTGAGTTGAGGTGCTCTCACACACACTTGGAGTCACTTGGAGGTGGAGGAGTAGCTTCACCTCATACATTTGGAGGTGGAGGAGTAGCTTCACACACTTGGAGTCGCTTGGAGGTGGAGGAGTAGCTTGAAGTGTATGCTCATACACTATTGGAGGTCTCACATACTCTTGTGAGAGGTTGCTTTGGAGATCATCATCTTGTCTAAGCCTCTTCATGCTTTATTCCTTACTTTTCACATGCTCTCTTTGGTATTCATGAGTTGTGAGTATTTCTTGTGTTATTTTTGTAGTTAGACTTGGAGGATATCATTATCTTGTACATGTGTTATCATGAATCGGAGCATATTACATTTGACCATACTTTGTGTATTTATGATTTGTTCTCTTGTTTATGTGTGCATACTCTCTTATGTGTGCTATTATTTGACCATACTTTGTGTACTTATGATTTGTTCTCTTGTTTATGTGTAATTAATTCTCTTATGTGTGCTACTATATTAACACCTACAGAGAGCCAAATGACCCCATGAAACAAAACATACAACCATAAGGGATATAAAGCCCTATCATCGATGGAAAGAGAAAAAAGCACGTCTGAAATGAAAATGTTGCATATAGAATACATCATATGCTGGACCGCGGCATAGAATGGCAGGATAGAGAGGATAAAACTGTACGATATAAAAGCATGACCATGATAGTGCTCACTCTATCTTGGACAACGTATGTAATTAAAGGTGTGTGGTGATTCTCAGGTTATCCCATTTCCTGTAAATCCAGATCTCAAACTCATGATGGCAGATATGGGACATGCCATCATCTACCCCTCTGCTAGTGTGAGTCACATTCATGCTTTCTCGGGGATAGAAAGAGAAGGGGGTTGAGTTCAAGAGCTATCAGCAACCGGAGCTAGCAAGTGAAAGCAAGATGTGTTTGTGATCTTCCTCCCACCATACTTAGATATATACCATTTCCATTTTCTCAGAAGGAAACTGCATAACTTTCAACATTAGACGCAGTGAAGGCTTGCATCATCATTTATTTTTTAGAAAGTAGGATAATAAACACATCCAGTTGCCAATCTTACACAATTTGTGCCAACTTCTAAGGGCCCAATATTCTCCAGGTCTAGTCCTTCTTGCCAAAGCTTCAGATACATAGGACAAGTTATGTTTAGAATAGGAACTGGTGTACATGTCGAATCTAGATCTTTTTTCTAAAGCTTAGTTTTTCTACTAGACAAATTAACCATAATAGGCCATGTAAAAGATAAATGATTATGTGATGATCTACAATTCACCAGAACTTAGGTATCTCCTATTTGATATGACTTGTCTACTCCATAGATGCATGTATGATATACCGTCTCAAAAAATTTCCATTCTGTACACTAATGGAACGGAAAAAAATAGATTTTTTTTTCAACATTCTTCGTTTCTACATGACATCATTTGATAACTCTTTACCACAGAAAAAACAGTGTCACAGCGGGCAGAAATTAACCCACAAAAGCTACTAAAACAATGGCATTCCAAGGAACACAAAATGCAGCTTGAATTTTCACTACAAAAGTTGACTATTGTGGAAATGCTTATTTTAAATGCACCGTTTCATTATGAGAATTCCAAGACAATGGCTAGCTAGAAAGACTTTTTCAAAAAACTCCTACATTATCTAGTCAAAAACTATATTCAGCTTTAAAGATTCATTTTTTTCCTCAATGAAGAACTTAGTAATCGAGAGTATTACTTACAAGCTGTTTAGCTATAGCTTGAACTTGAGCCTCAGGAAGTTGCTTATCATCCTCAAGAATCTCAAATAATTCACCCTGCAAAAAACATGTGATAGCATAGTATCAACTTTCAAATTCCAGAGAGCACAAATGTCACACATTTACAAAGAGCTGAATCTCAACCCTTACGTAGAAGATACATATAGACCTGCTCCTACTCGATCGAAAGAGTTATGCTTCTATTTAATAAAACCTCTATCTGAAGTCATTTGCCTTTAGAACAAAAATAATGTTTCAAAGAAAATCTAAGTTTAACAGATATTAATGATCTTAGAATGGTTGACACATTTGAATACAAAAACGAAAAAAGTTATTTATGTGTGTAAATAAATGTGAGTCACTTATCATAGGCAGGAGCACAAGATAGAATGCAAAGAAACCATCGTTGGACTGCTATTTCTTTTTCAAGAAAGAAAGTATATATTAAATAAAGAACATACATACATTAAATTCTTCTTCTCAATCTTGGAAGCATATGCTTCCTCAAAATCGATATGATCTCTTTCAACTCTCTTGCCGTCTTCCTTTCATAGAGCTGCGATAATTCCTTTCAACATTGGATTGGAGAGAGTCTAAAGCACAATTACTAAGACATCAGAGGGTGACAAGCTGTTTAACAATGGAATCTTCCTCACATGTTTGTAATTGCAAAATAATGAAAGACAATTCGACAGCTTCGATCTAGCACCAAATATCGTGTCTAACTTAATCCAACGCCTCTACTCCAAATGCTATGCCTAATATCAATGGATGTACTCATCGTTAAGCTTAGCATTAAGATGGATAGGACTCTCTTGTTTGGTCAATGGTTAGCTAAAGAAATTTGACTCTCTCATAGAGTGGAAGTCCCTCCTCCAAATGTTGATGCGCCTTCACCAAAGTCAATCCAATTAATAATGTTCTTCATAGCTTGCCAAAAGTTTTAGCTCATAGTCCATGAGCACTAGCTCGTCAAGTTGGGGCCCTCGCCTCTCTATGCTAGGAGCAAGGGTTCAACCATTGCGAGCTCCTTCAAGACACCACCTCACCACTTGTAAGCTCGAAAGTTAGATCCAGTCCCTTCTGAGGATCGATGGGCCTTCAGGCAATCCAATTCAAACCAAGTCTCTAGTCTAGCCTTAGGGCCATCCATACCCAATCTCTACCTTAGCAAGCCTTCGAGCTCTATATCCTAGTACATGTTAGGCACTCATCCCTTACACACACACACACACACATACTTACACATATTTTGGAAAACCAAGAGTTCCTTTGCTAGGTGTTATATCAGCCCCCAAGCCTCCGGTGCTCTCAATTCATGATAATAAAGGTAAAGCTATCATTGAGCTATAGCATGCCCCTTCTCCATCCGCTATTACTCCCTCAAAGAATAATCTGGTTAGATGGAGTGATGGAGAAGGCATTAGTAAGGAGCAAGTAAGAAAAAAAGCTAGAGATCTTCCTTTACGAACTACTCATGGTGATGGTTTTAACACGGTTACTTATGAGGAGGCTCTCCATGGTAAGTGTGGTAAATTCCAATTAGGGTATTTTATATCTCCAATGGATGATGCCAATTTTGCACCTCAAAATGAGGAATTCATGTCATATTATCTAGATAACATAGACATTGTTTTAAGAGAGCTTGCTCTAGTGCCAGAGGAATTGGATACCTAGCACATCTCATCCTATCACATGAGATTAGCCACATGGAATATTCAAGGATCAGGTAGCCCTACAAGAACACACAAAAGAATGATCATGTTGGTATGCTTGTTAGTACAACAGATTTCAAACTGCCTTATAATGGGGGAAAAACATGGATATCCAGGATGCCTTTACATCGTTAAAAATATATGATTCTGTAGATTT
Organism: Ceratopteris richardii; assembly: GCA_020310875.1. NCBI lineage: Eukaryota > Viridiplantae > Streptophyta > Polypodiopsida > Polypodiales > Pteridaceae > Ceratopteris > Ceratopteris richardii. The sequence continues at coordinate 2,897,736 of CM035433.1, read as the reverse complement.
TAGTGGTATGAGCAATAGATTTAGCTTTATGCACTTGATGCATGCTCGACTATCATACATTTACATTAATGTTTATGCTCTAAATTCCCCAATCAAATAGGATCAGAGTTGGAAACATCTATTAGAAGCCACTGACTACTTCCAAATTACTTGATCCTCAACTATGGAAAGATGCTCCCATCCTCTTATGCAAGGATTTCAATATGGTTGATAAAGAGACAGATTGCATTGATTCTTCCCTCTATGCCTCTCAAGAGAAGGAACTTTGGACTTCACTTTTAGATGTTGTTAAAATGTAAGGATATCTCGAACTGCATCGGGGGACACGTGTTGAGTTATACCTTCCATTCAGGTCTCATAAGGATGCGATGAGTAGGTTGGATAGGTGTTGCTACTCCCACATCCCAATCCTACACAAATCATCCAGAATGTTGGTCGAGACTCGATGCTACTATGTTTTTGTCATATCATAGAGACCTTTTGATTTTCTTCAAGAATATAAATGCAAGGCTAGCACCTTAGACCAACTTTCTAGAATGCCATTAAGGATAAAATCATCTATGGCTTTCAACCTCTCTTTTCAAATCAAGAACGAAGGAGTTGCTTCAACATGCTCGTTGGCTTAATCTGCATGTACGAAACGTTATTTCATTGTGCAATCCATGCAGCATATTCTTAGAGATTGCGGCCAACACTATAGTGATGTTTAAAATCAGAAAATCAGATTCATTGTGGAACCCATGCAGCATATCATCAAAGATTGTGGCAAACACTAAAGCACTGTTTTGAAATCAGCAAATCAGAGGTTGAGTGCCTCTTTCCTCTCTATGTGCTAAAGTGAATTCTCGAATGCTTGTGTTTGATGTTGAATATGCTTGACTATGTGATGCATATAGATATTTGGAGCTGATTGAGAATGTGACTGAAGTTAGTGATCTTCAAACTCCATTTCCTCTTTAAAGATTCATGGACGGATTCTCACTGATGGAAGTTTGATTGTTGCTACTTGCACTTAGGATTTTGGAGCCAAAGTTGGAGCCTGATGCACTGAACTTAATGATCTTCAAACTCCATTTCCTCTTTAAAAATTCCTGGACGGATTCTCAGTGATGGAAGTTTAATTGTTGCTACTTGCACTTCGGATTTTGGAGCCAAAGTTGGAGCCTGATGCACTGAAGTTAACGATCTTCAAACTCCATTTCCTCTTTAAAAATTCATGGATGGATTCTCAGTGATGGAAGTTTGATTGTTGCTACTTGCACTTAGGCTTTTGCACAATTATTTGATGCTCCTCCACCTTCTGACGAAACTTGTAATACAGCTCTTCAAAAATCGCTTGCCCACACTCCTTGTGTTCTAGATATATAGATGGCTACAACATTGGAAAAGCATGTGACTCAGAAGGAAGTCTCAATGGTGATTCAATCCTTGAAGAAAAATAAGGCTCCAAGATTGAATGGCTTATATATACCTTCATAAGTTCAGAGGTATCCAAACTTACGAACCCAAGATAGAGAACACAAACATAGACACATAAGAAAAAACAACAACAAAAGCAAGAGCCTACACGAAAAAATAAGATCAATATAAGTCATGAAAATTATAAACAAGTAAGAAAACCGATATAAAATGAACTAGACTCAAAAATAATAAACAATATTTAAATTTATAAAATATAAATATATTAAAAAAATAAAAAATTACACAAATATATATAAAAATACAAATTTTAAACAAAACCAACAGTGAATCTTCAACTTCTATGTCTATCCAAAACAAGAAGCATCAAAATTAAACTTTATCATGCATAGCTTGGACAAATAGCTATGACATCGCTACTTACGTCATCAATGCCCTAGAGTGGGTGCAAACTTTAGTCTAGGGAAATTATTGCATTGGGTATGCAATGAAATTTGGCGAGATCATAAAAAGCCTTTCTCACCCAAACTCAAGTGGGTTAAGCTTCTATCAAAGTTTGACATGCCAAAAGGTGTAGGGGATTGGTGAGCTATTACTATGATAAGAATCATATATAAAATTTTTGCTAATGTGTTTGCTTTGAGATTGAAGCCTGTCATTCATAAAGGGGACACTCATCAAGAATTGGCTTCGTTCATCAAAGATCCATTTCTTATAACATTTCCATGTTCCAGCACACTCTTAAATCAAATCAAGAGCAACTGTTATGTAAATTGATATTGAAAAAGCATTCAAATGAATTCATTGGGAGTTCATTTCAATAGCCATGCAAACTTGGTTTTGAAGTTGGTTTCTCGCATTTGATTTTTTTTGCTTGCCAAAGATGGTGCTCCACAAGTTGAGTACAAAACAAAATATCCATGCCTTTCCAAATCTTCCACTCATTTTCATTAGTGCTTCTGCAAATCAATATATGGGATCTCCCTCTACAAAAAGAAGCAAATTGTGGTGGGTTTGGGAGATGGCATACCCATTTTTGTTGAGCCTCGACCCTCTACTAACAATATTCAAAAAATTATTCAAAATAATGGAAGAAGCATCAAAATTAAACTTTATCATGCATTGCTTGGACAAATAGCTATGACATCACTACTCACGTCATCAATGCCCTAGAGTAGGTGCAGACTTTAGTCTACGGAAATTATTGCATTGGGTATGTAATGAAATTTTGCAAGATCATAAAATGCCTTTCTCATCCAAACTCAAGTGGATTAAGCTTCTATCGAAGTTTGACATGCCAAAAGGTATAGGGGATTGGTGAGCTATTACTATGAAAGAATCATATATAAAATCTTTGCTAATGTTTTTGCTTTGAGATTGATGCCCATCATTCAGAAAGTGGTACATCCATTAGAGATTGGCTTCGTTCATCAAAGATCCATTTCTTATAACATTTTCATGATGCAGATAGTGATTGAGCAAGCTCTTAAATCGAATCAAGAGCAAGTGTTATGCAAATTCGTTGGAGGTTCATTTCACTAGTCATGCAAACTTGGTTTCGAAGTTGGTTTCTCACATTTGATTTTTTTTGCTTGCCAAAGATGGTGCTCCACAAGTCAAGTACACAACAAATAATCCATGCCTTTCCATATCTTCCACGCATTTTCATTAATGCCTCTCCAAATCAATATATGAAATATCCCTCTACAAAAGGAAGCAAATTGTGTTAGGTTTGGGAGATGGCATGCTCATTTTTGTTGAGGCTCTCTAACAATATTCAAAACATTATTCAGAACAATGGAAGAAGCATCAAAATTATCATGCACAGCTTGGACAAATAGCTACCACATTGCCACTCACGTCATCAATGCCCTAGAGGAGGTGCAGACTTTAGTCTAGGGAAATTACTGCATTGGGTATGTAATGAAGTTTGGCGAGCTCATAAAATGCCTTTCTCATCCAAACTCATGTGGATTAAGCTTTTGTCGAGGTTTCACATGCCAAAAGGTATAGGGGATTGGTGAGCTATTACTATGATAAGATCATATATAAAATCTTTGCTAATGTTTTTGCTTTGAGATTGAAGCCCATCATTCATAAAGTGGTACACCATCAGAAATTGGTTTCGTTCAAGAGCAAGTGTTATGCAAATTGATATTGAATAAGCATTCAAATGACTTGGAGTGGTGGAGTTTCAAGAACACATGAATGTGAGAAGAGTTGCTTTCTTTATGAAAATTTGTGCAGCCAATCCTCCCTTATGGACCCCCATTTTTTAGAGCTTCCCCCAAAATCTTGAAGTTTATTATAAAGGTGTTTATAAACTAGATAACTGGAATAAATTATTTTCACACACACCACTTTGGAACTCTTCCTTTGTTTGAATGCTATAGTTGCTGATTTCAAAATCAAAGCATTGCACTGGAGTGGAACGGAAGACGATGCTATGTGGGAATTGGGTTGATTTCACACTATTGATCCTTCTTGTCAAATCCTCCATTGGCATATCATTTAGGTGAAGGAGTCAGATATATGAGATATCTTAATAATAAGGGCATAATGCAAGTTTCTTATTGCTATGATTCTCATTGAGATTTCATCTCTTTTCCTCAAGTGAGAAGAAAATATGCAGTAGGAATTGCATATCGCATATCGAAAGAAATGGATGGAGCTCACATGATTCTTGCAACATCGAGTTCCTATGTCTATTCATGCTTTGTCGCCTTGGAAAGATTTGTATTATGCTAAACATATCAAGTAATGGGCTCATAAAACACGCACATATTACACTTCATTGTTTCCCGTAGATAATATTTTCACCCAATGTAACTTCCGGTGGAAGTTCAAGAGGTCTTCTAACAAGTGGAAAGCTCATTTTCAACATCTCTTGAGTTCCAACATACAAAATGAAAATCTTTATGTGGAGGCCCGAGGGTGTTTGTTTTCCACTTCATTATAGGCACATTTCTATCAAAACATGGACTTGCAGGTGTCCAATGCCCTCACTGGAGTTCATATACGAAAGACAAGTGTCATGCTTTTTGGAGTTTCTCATATTTGGAAAAATGTTAGAATGCCCTTTTCCTTTTCCTTATATGGAAGGAGAAGCCTTCCAAATTTAAATGTACTTTCCTTCTTTTTGAATCCATTGATATAGAGCATATATGGCTTCTTTAGAGATGTATTTATTTCCTCCTTTGGGACATTCAAAAGCACAAAACAAAGATGTGTTCAAGAATCAGCAAGCCAATCCAAATCTAGCATAGCACTTTTGTAATTCCGAATTGCAATCGCATATAGATGCTTCAAGATAGGCAGGCCATTCCAAATTTTTTATGGCACTTTGTGAAACCTAAGGACCACCAAAAAAAGAAGCACACTTTGGACAATGCTTAGTTAGGAATTTGCTTTACACATGTAATTGGCTATTGGAGATGCACATATAGACCATAGTCTTAGTTGTTTAGGGTTACAATGTGGGGTATGCAAGCTTCTCCCCTTTCACATTCCTGTACATAATTCTTTTATCAACTCGTAAAGTGAGAACTCCCACACAATATGTGTGTATGTATGTATGTATGTATGTATGTATGTATGTATGTATGTATGTATGTATGTATGTATGTATGTATGTATGTATGTATGTATGTATTTATATACGTACGTATGTATGTATATACATAGGTATATATGTATATACATAGGTATATATGTATATACATAGGTATGTATGTATCTACGTATGTACGTATGTATGCATGTACGTACGTACGTACGTATGTACTATGTATGTATGTATGTATGTATGTATGTATGTATGTATGTATGTATGTATGTATGTATGTATGTATGTATGTATGTATGTATGTATGTATATTTGTATGTATGTATGTGTGCGTGCACATTAATGCATGTGTGTATATAAGCACATATAAGATAAATACAGAAATGTATGAACTGATATACTCAATGCTCATATAGAAATTTGTGAATGCATGCACGCATTGATACGTGTATACAAACAAATAGGCATGCATAAGTGGGGTGAACCATAAAACAATATATTTTTTTTGCTGTTAAAAAGGAATTAGAATATACCTGAGCGAACTCAGTAACGACACAAAATTCTTGAGGACTTTCAAATGCATCCAGCATTTCAATGATGTTCTCATGCTTCAAATTTCGAAGAATCTGATAAAGGGCTGATAAATTTAGTGACTTGCATCTATGAAGAGTAAAACTTGAGCACTGAATAATTAAATATACACTGGAAAGCTAGCATAAACTTTTAGAGCAATCGTATTGAAGGCCAGCGGAAAACTAATCCAAAACAAATAACAATGTCCTATAACTTCAGCAATGTACCTCAATCTCTTGACGTAAATTCTCAATATCTTTGTCACTCTTTCCGTGTTTAAGGATGAACTTCAAGGCTACAGTCTGGACACCAAACAGAAGAACAGAATCCTTTTAGTAAACTCGCAAACGCCTTCAATGCTAAGCTCCCATGCTCACTCCTGTCCACACAATGTAGAATCGCACACCTGACCGGTGTATTTCCGTCTTCCTTTGTACACCTTTCCAAATGATCCTTCGCCGACGAGCTCAATTACGTGATAATTCTCCACTCCCATGATGAATTGAGAATTTCGATCAGAGATTACCCACAGTGCACCAATCTCATGAGCTCAAAGTCATGAAAGCTCCCCTTAATTGCCCGAAAGACTAGCCCCGCGTGTTTGAGAATTACTAAGAGAAATATGTACGTGTGATAATGTGATTGAACTTGCGTGGGAGTGGCGATCAAAAGAGAAAATGAAGGGAGAAAGCCAGTTCGGCACTTCAAAATGAAAGAGCGGGACGAGAATGGTTCCGGCTAGTCCTCACTTGCATTGTCTTCACACTGTTGGACGTATGGGCAGCTTGAGGACTTTTGCTTTTTTCGTTTGACGACTTAAAATCATGGAACGAGGAGGTCCTTACGTGAAAGTCCCTCCTCCGCACAAAATTCCTACACTCCACTATGAAGAAAGTTCCCACACCTATCACTCACCTTGACAAAAGCAAAATCTCTCTTCTTCTGCATGGAAGGTGTACATGCCAAGGAAGCTAGAAAGCTATTTATAATCACAGCTCTCTATGCCAAACTTAGCTTACATCTTTTCCATACACGTTTGCCCTATTATGGGTAGTCCACTTCACATTAGCTTACATCTTTTCCACGTTTGATTTCAATATTATGGATACTGCACTCCCATCTTTGCATCACTTCCCATTGAAATCCATACAATTTCCCAAGATTCTAAATATATCTCTTCTTCAAATTCCTTACACCTTTGATCCTTAAATCACTCTTTTATGGGACTCCCTCTAAGTTCAAGTCCTAGCTTTTGATGATTGAAATAAGATTTTAATCAATGCAAAAGGGGTTTCTAAGTCCAAACAGAAGATATGCTGGTTTCTTAGATGTAAAGAGGCATTTGACATCCTTAAGGTGGTTAAAATGGAATATAAATCAGTTGTCAAGTAGATGGAGGAGAGTAGACTCAAACTCAAGGAATCTTGGTCCCTTCCAATATGCAAGCACTTTGTTGAAGATGGAAAGTTCATGATATTCAAATCCTTATTCTTCTCCCTTGAAATTTTAGTGTCATAAAGTGGTAGGTAGGAGATGGTTGAACCACGCCCTAAGAGGGAGGATTAGGAAGTAATCCTCAACCATGGCGTTTTGGGGCAAGTGGTTAGCCCATCAGACTCCTAACCGAGAGTTCACGAGCTCAAATCCCCTTACATGTAACACTAGTATCATAGCATAGGAAGTAGGCTTGGGCAAGGTGGATTGAAGGCGCACATGGCGCTTTGAGAAATTTGTCCAACAAATATTGGAGTGCATCTCCCAATCCATACATCGGATTGAGACGTGTAAGGTATCATTGGAAAGCTCTTAGAATGAAATTTGTTTGGCAGCACTTGATTGCATCTTGATGGTGAGATTGATAGTGTATTGTCATAAGGTGATAGGTAGGAGATTGTTGAAGCATGCTCTAAGAGGGAGGATTAGGAAGTAATCCTCAACCATGGCTTTTTGGGACAAGTGGTTAGCCAAGTAGACTCCTGACGGGGAGTTCACGAGCTCAAATCCCCTTAGATGTAACACTAGTGTCAGAGCCTAGGAAGTAGGCTTGACCAAGGTGGATTGACAACAAAGATTGGAGTGCATCTCCCAATCCATACATCGGATTGAGATGTGTAAGGTGTCATTGGAAAGCTCCCATACTGAAATTTGTTTGGTAGCATTTGATTGAGCATTTTTTGGTGAGATTGGGAATATATTGTCTCATTATGTATGACTATCTAAAAACTTTGAACATATCAACATAATTGAGCTCATTATTTCTTGTTCTTTGCCTTCTTCTCATCTTTGTCTTCCTCCTGTTATTGTGCAATGCTTATATATTAATTTCTAATTAAAGAAAGAGACTTTTACCCTTGTCATTTTGACTAGCAACTAGGGCTTGATTTGCATGCATGATGGTGCTATTTTTCTTAGATTATAAAATAGAAAGTATCTCTTTAAACGTAAGGCATTTATATTTCCTTTCATCATCATCAACCAAAGACTAGAGAAAAAATCTAATAAGAATATAAACTCCCATTGATAGTAGTTTGCACAATTGAAATATCTGGCAAAATTTGAATTACAACAATAAATTTCTCCATATATTTAATCTTTCTAAGAAAATTATCCATAAAACCAACTATTTTTTAAGTTAAGTAAAAGCCTCATTTGTTTCCTGATGCAATGTGGCAAGAGTATCTCAAGGACCCTTCACTATTTTTAATGAGAAAATATGAGAGACAATGGTATGCTTGATAGACTAGGCAATCAAGACATGTGTATGTACATCTCTTCCATCCCGTTGAAGTTTCTTTATAGTCATTGGGGATGCTTGTGTTGTACGTGAAAAGTTCAAAACATGAGTTTCAAGAGGGATCAAAATGGAAAATGCATCAGAACTCCAACTCGGAGCATCCTCAACACCATCATCATGAGCTATGTTTTGAACATTTGTAGGTGTAACAAGATGTATTTCAATATTGTGCACAATATTCCACGATCTATTTGCAACCAATACATGGTGTGCCATGTATGCCCACATGGGTATTTGGAACCATCCAATAGCCAGCATGTGAAATACATCATTATTCTCATACGTTGATATTGAATTTACCCTAATGTAGAAATTTGACTATTTTTAGAACAAGTTGAACAAAAATAGTCAATAGAGCTTCATTGGAAGTATAGTAGAATATGGGGCACTTCTATTGGAAACAAATTGAATTGAAAGGAAAAATTTCCTCTTCATCACAGTAGTGCATTTATAAGTCAAAACAAAATCAAATCAAATCAAATTCTAAGCTACACATATCTCTTAGCCTTTTTTTCAAGTGTATATTGCCTTAATAATGATCACCTAATGTTGTAGCAATCCAGGAAAGTGATGTGCCAATGACATGCCTCAAAGAAGCAACAACTTATTTTGATACCAATTGTTGGAGCTTGGATAGTGGGAATGCACAAAAACAACATGAGCAAAAAGATTAAGCTTAGAAACACAATACACAATGTATAATTGAGTGTTGTATATAAAAAGATAAGCAATCAACTAGGGTTATGGGAAGTCCAAGGGAAAAAGACTCTTAAAGATGAAAAAAATTTGATTCAAGAATCAGAAGTATGTTCACACACATATGTGCCAAAATAAAATAATAGATTGTTCTAGAGAGGGAAGAGGGTATCTACCAATGTGAGCTAAATCGTAGCTTGTATCTCAAAGAAAAATCCCACAATTTCTTTCTTTTTTACTAAGTATAGAACACTGATACAAGTGGCATGTGAGCTTACGTGACTAAAGAAATTATGTATGGAATTAAATTTGTAGGTCGATGCATATCCAATTTATTATGATAACATGAGTAGCATACATCTAAATTCTAACCATATTTCCATGAAAGGATCATTCACATTAGTTTGTACTACCACTTGGTAAGATAAAATTATAGAAAAATGAGGCTTTGATTATTCATTTAGGTCAAAAAGACTAGGTTACAAATATATTTATGAAATATTTACATGGTGCAAATATCATGAAGTTCAAGAAAAGCCTTAACATGAAGGACCTTGGATGAAGATATAGCTTGAATATTGAGTGTAAGTGTTAATTTTCAAGCTTCAAAGAGAATTCATGAGTAATAGACTTGGAAAAGTATACCAATATATGATAATCCTATAGGGACTCCCAAAGATAATCAAGCAACCACTTCCCAAATCATTCTAACTAAGCATTCCAATTTAGGAGCTAGAATTAAGTGGTTCCTAAGTTATAGTGGCTAACTTCCCTTTTCTAAGTACAAAATTTGAATCTCACGTTCGATGAGATGTTATGTGGTCTTTTCATTTCTAAGTTATTTCATAGCGTGTGCAAGTGAAACAAGCAAACCACTAGCTAAGAGGCCTCCTATTTGACTCAATCCTGACTTTAAGACAAGATATTGAACTACCTATATATGAAATAACCAGTTTTTCTTTTCTAATTTGCATGGTATGATTCTTCGCCAAGATATAAGCTTGACCATACCTCAATGGAGATAATTAATAAACCATGAAATCCTCTAAATATAAAACAAAATCCCATAATAAAAGTGATTCCATACCTTTCTAGACCAAACGATAGTTTTTACCTAAACCATCCCTGTGATCTATGCAAATCCATGATCCTAGATCTCGTAAAAGAATTCCTTGGAAGTAAAATGAAACATCTACATTCCACTAACCAAGAATTATTTGGTTTATTATCCATTACCTTTGGACTAAGCTCTCTTGGAAGAGCATCTATGGGCACTAATGCAAACTCTATCATTTTCTCTTCCTTCTAGTTTGCCATATGAATGCAAAAAGAATAACTGGGTTACACTCCTTGTTAAGGAAATTATGCTCCTTTGGCTTCCTAAGACACGTCCTGATCTCAGGTTCATTCACAACTTAGGTATTCTCTCAGTCTCTCTAGCCTCAAATTCTTGTAATCTTTAGGGTTTTGAATGTTTAAGATCCTTGACTTTGGCTCTAGATGTTTTTTAGGACGAATTCCCTCAAGTATCATTTTTGGTTCAAACATGAATTATCCTAGATAATCAAGATACACGATACTTGTGACCTTGATGGTACATGATACACCACTCAATGATACAATACTTGTCTAGACAATACATGATACATATGTCAACAATACTTGACACCTAAATCTCTTGACACACAATAGGGTCCATGTATTGGCGATACATGAAACTCGAGAGTATCGGCAACACACGATACTTGAACACCACGACACAATAGACGGGTGCAATGATACATGATACTCCACAAGTCATGTTACGACACTTGATGGTATTGGTGATACATGATGCACACCAAGGATGACACACGATAATCGATACATGAGCACCACATGATGAGACATATTCAACTGGGAGTGAGGTGTTAGTGATACACGACATCTATTAGGTATCAAAGACACACATGAATTTGATATTGCAATGCCAAACTCAAACGGTCAAGAACCTTTGAAACTTTTTCCTACTCTTTTTCAAATTCTAATGTGATATTTGTGCTCCTTGTGCACTCCTCTCTTCCCTTATGTGCTTGGATCACAAAAAATCCTATTATTTCTCTTAAAACATTACTTATGACACTCAAGATATGTCAATTCTACCCACATGCATGTGTATCTGAAAAAATAATGCCACAAGGTGTAGGGCTCACCTTAAAGGTCTTCTCCCTCAGTTTTTAGACCCCAACTCTCTCTATAGGATGAGCTCTAGGTAATACAACTTTTGATGATATAGGTCACAAAATGCTCTCTCCACAATACTTGTGCTTTGCAAATGAATTTTTTGATGTGATTTTTTTGCTTTAGACATTGCCCAAGATTAGTGATCTCAAAGAACTACAAATGTTTGGTTTTTCTAGGGTTTTAAGGATATTATCCTACTCAAATGCTATTTTTTTCCTAAATCTTAAACCCTAATTTTACACTCCTACTCTACTCCTAAAAACTTGTTACACACACATTGTGTATGAGAAAACAAGTGCAAGTGATCAATGACTTGCCATGATACTAAATTCCTTCTTCACATTCACTATCTTCACAACGACACTATAACCATAATGTAGCCACCTTGACTTAGGCCCTCATCCCTAGCAACGACACCAAAAACATGTGTCGGACTCGTAAGGTCCATGCACGAGTGACAAGTGAGACTAGCTAGCTCTCACATGTCATACAAGTGCACATAGTGGTGGTTTGATAAACACACATTAAATTATCAAACCGAGAGTACAACCCAGTCAAGTGCATAGAAGCACATGCTCTAGTGATGATTAATGTGTGAATAGGTCAAGTGGTGCATGCAAGAGTGATATTTTACCTCACACGACACCTTCTACATTTGGGTGTGTGTTGCGATACCTGGTGAGACAACATACACTAAATCTTTGATTTCTCCTAGCTTTTGGTAGACTAATATGATCAATACTAGGTTCCTTTCAAAGTTCTTGACAAGACACATCTATTGGAAGTGTTTTGGGCTCAATTGGAATTTTTTCACTAAGTTATGTCCAAAAAACCAAGTGTCAAGAATCACCTATGTCTTATGCCTAATGACTCCCTATGCTTCCCACACGTGAGATAACAATGGAAAAAGATGGGGAAGAGGTGCCAATGACATGTGTCATCATTCCATTGGTCCTCATCATTTGACTATAAAAAATATTGAGGTATAATGACATTTGGCATCCTCTCATTGCTCCATGTCAATTCTCCAATGTCTCTTTCCCCTATAAATATCAATTGATTGGGAATTTGTCCATTTTCTACCTCCAAGATTTTTCTCTACTTATATTCTACACTCTTAGGCTTGCATTTCATACATGATTGTTTTAGGCAATAGTGCTTGTTTGAAAAATTTTGACTACTCCTATTCGTTTGCATTAGTCATCCATCGGATCCTTAGTTTTTTACACTAAAAGTGGTTGGGATGGAGGAGAAAAGTTCTATACTCATAGTTTCTCCATGTGAGAAACTTTTAGAGGTCCAAGAGGCTCTAGCACCTAATCACTTTCCAAATGCTATGAAGATATTCAAACCTACATTTGATTTTGAAGCCCTTGTAGAGAGGTGTAAACCGTTTATCAATGATGGGTGGCATGATATCCTTAGGATAATCAATGGATAGAGTGTCAATATTCAGTAACGAATATATTCATCCAAGCATTTTTGGAAAAGATCCTTTGGACAATGCTAGAATAACAATAAAATGTAGGAGGGAGTCCACCATCCCTGGAAGGATGAATTTTTTTTCCACACCATGAAAGTGGATGTTGTTTGCTTCTAGTGAATGTTGGGTTTTTGTTTTGGATTGATCATATTTCAAGTGAAAAAGTTGAATAGAAGGACCTTGATGAAGGGAAGGAGACATCATTAGACATGTGCATTGATGACACCTCATATATTGATGCAAAGGAAATTGTTGAAGAGATCATATTTGAAGCATAGTCAAAAGAGGTTAAAAAAAAAAATTCATAAGTGGAGCTAGCCATAAGAGAGCCTATAGAGGATGTAGATATGTCATAAAAATCACTTCCCATGCCAAAGCTTCCGTATTATTTTATATTGGGCAAGGAATTTGTTCCTCTCTATTGCATTCAAGATCTTTATAACCTCGTAGAAGAATATTGCCTTATAGCAATAGCTAAATTTGAAGAAACTACAAGGAAATTAATTAATGAAGAAGAAGAGAGCAAAGAGAAGATTCTAAACCTTGATTTGTGCTCATCAATGATTCGTTCAAAGATTCTTCCAAAACACTCTTTACCTACTTTCGGAGGGGATTTGAAGAGAAACCAACACTAACATATGAAGATTTTGACAAGAGGTAGAAAGAGCTTGGAATTTATTGTTTTGGAAGAGGATACTCTTTTGTGGAAGTTGCTAAAAATAAATACACAATAAGAGCTGATAGGGTAGAGCTAATTCAAGATTAGGATTAGGTTAAGGTATGTTCAATTGCATTAACTCGTTTACCATCACTATTGCTAAAAAAATCTCCTTGCTTTCGCACCTTCATTGAGACATCTTGTAGTACATCACATGTATCTTGTGAAAGTTTTGGGTCTTTCCTAAGATTAAAATCTCCACCATGGAATCCCATTTCTAAGAGCAGAGCTTCCCATTCTTTAATACATTCATTTGCACAACTTGTAGGTTTGATGGAATATGCATAATCCAAGTGACAATGAACTAACTTAACTTGTCGATGATTCTAATCTTTTCATGCAATGTAAAAATGTGTACATTTTTTAATTGCATTAGAAGCATAGGATCCCAAATCATTGTAGAAGATGAGAGATTAGCTAGATTTACATTCTGTATGGAAGTAGCTTGCCTAGAATCAGTTCTATCTATCCACCCTCTTGTACCTTGACTTTGCATGTAGTATAAAAAAGGGTAATTTATATTTTCACCCCCACATATACCAAACATGCACTTTAGCATCTTTAAATCTCCACTAAAATGCCACTCAATTTAAACTTTCCACAATGTTTAACAATCGACAATTCACTTGAATGTTACCTTATACCTTCTACATGATGAGATCTAAGAAACCCAAAGCTTTTTACTTTATTGAAATTAAGAAACTAACACCACACTTTTGAAATCGGTCTAGAACCATTTCTACTCACTCCAACACCATCACAACCTCTTGAATTTGAGATGGGTCTAACAACGGTTTCATTTCCTTTATTGCATTTTGGAAATGCACGTGTTTAGGCATGCATTCTCATCCAAATTCAATAAATTCATAACATCATGTTCATTCATGATTTCATTACAAAGGTATACTCAATCAAAACTACTCAACATGTGTAAACCAAGCATATTCTTTACATGATCTCTCGCGATTTTCAATCCCTTTTTCTTCTTGACAAAATTTTCAATCAAATTAAAAATAAAGGCTTATTTTTCTTAAAACATTCCCAATACTATAGGATGTTCTTTCATTTTTTTTAAGCTTTATATCTCAGAAGTCAGAATAACCATTTATTTTTGTAAATCCTTCTTATGTAATTTATTTTGTAGATAGTTAATGTATTTCATGTATTTGTTCGAAAACTCAGAGAGCCTTGAACAATATCCATGTAAACCATATTCAACATCTCCTACAAATCTAAGCAAATCATGAAGAGCATGAAACAGTGGGTACCTTCCAGTTCAAGGATTAATTGAATAAACAACTCCATATCTCCATATGTCAATATATTTTTTGCCTTCTTTGTGTAATGCTTTGACTTCAAAAGGTTACAAAGCTCTTTGAAATACCTTTATCATTGTTGCATACTCATGAATTACTGCAATATTTGTGTGGAACTAATCACACATAGTTTTGATTGTTGAAAGCTCAATGAAAATGTTTGGAGCGAGGTTCTCCGTGAGTGCAACATGAATAAGAGAAAAAAGATCTTTATAAATCTATGTTTAAGAGAATATAGTAAAAAAGTAGAATAATACACATATTATATATCTTGAAGGACAAGAGGAAGAAGTTAAAATTTTTCTAAGCTCTAGTGGACACAAACTTTGAGGCATATCACTTTTCATGATTTTCACAGAAACTTTCTCTTTCTTCTAAATCTGCTATATTCTGTAAGATACATTTTAAATAAACCTGTTGGAGTTAGACGTCTGTAGAAGCACACGAATAGCACAAGGAAGAAGAAGAATCTTGGAGCACAACACACAATACTGAATGTATTACCACTAGAATGTATAAATATAAGTAGCTTGTTAGGGCAATAGGCGTATATACAAGCCGAGGGAAAAAAACCTCCTAATGAGGGAAAAAAGTGCCCTCGTGGTCCTAGAGTGTTCACACACATCACTACCTAAATATATCAACAAATCTCCCCTGAGAGTGATGCCAGACATTGGTCCATAGGGATCATTGATCCACAAGGATCAGTTCACATTGATCCACAGGGATCAATCCATGTGTGTGAGGGACAAGGGCCAGCTAACCAAGGTCCCAAGCTCGGGGGATATCCTAAAGTACTTTGGTAGTAATGGGAACTGCTTTGGTAGTAATGGGAATAAGTGTTGCATGATGGCCACATGTTCACACTAGACTATTCTAGATCGTTACTATTTTTAGAGTATACCATTGCTATTTTTAGAGTACAAGAGGGTATATATGGATGGGAGGTGAGTCACACACACATCATTCAAGTCTCTTTCTAACACTTGGTAACAGAGCTTAAAGAGATCTTATGTTTTGCGGCATCGCCATCATCATCCTCGCAGGCATGATTGCATTTCATGTCAGTCTTCTTCTTGGAGGTTTCGGATGCTTTCCGGTCGTCAGAGTTTTCTGCTTGTGATAGAGCAAAAGGGAAGCAAAACAGGAGGCCACAGGATCCCCCCCCTTAGGACCACGTACTATCATGTTATATGACATCTTGAGGCCGCGCGTGATTGTCACTCGAACATGCCCCTGACTGGAGTCCATGGATGCCTTCCCGGGCTGCCATGCTAGTCGATAGGACGCCTCTTTTTCTCTAAAGAGGCTCTACCTGTCAAGTTGCAATTCATACAAAGGTCAAGCTGATTGAGCACATGGGCGCATACTCAGCTGAACAGAGCGCTTCCCAATTCTCCCAACGACTTCCTCGTAGTTTTTCAATAGGCGAGGCCAAAGAGAGCGCTCTGTATTCTTTTGTTCTTTGAGGAAACTGAGAAGCCCGAGTACTTTCTCATCATTTGCCATTGATATGAGGGATAAAGCTGTGCCCATCCGTGGTTGAAGGAGATGTCTACAACACAATTTTCAAATTGATTTTGTGATCAAGCCATGGTTGAAGTCATGGTTGAACCATCCTCTTCCACTTAATTGCCCATATCTTGAGCGTCCCACCTCCAATTTTGGAGATTTTTCTTGCTATGAATAGCCCTCTTAGAGATCTTTCCAAAAAGTGGCTAGAAGACACCTTTTGGGTTTCAACTTCCTTCATCTTCAGAGCTTGAAGTTTGTCCTTCATCTTGAATAACCTGGTTTCAAGCATCATTTTGAAGTACAACCTCTCGAGAGAGACTTGGGAAGCTATTTGGACAGAGTATGCACCATCTTCAACACCTACACACACTTGAAAATTACTTTTTGGACCTCCAAATAAGTCTTTTGTCAATTAATATGCATTGCTGATGTCTTTTTGGATCATATTGCATATAGGACATGTAATTTTCCATAGTACATAGAGTATACGCATAGTCACGACGTAGAATCATATTATGTGGTGCATGTATTCTTCTTCTAGGGAGAGGTAAGTATTTTCTTGCAGGTTAGCGAGGAGAAAAATATAAATTTTTTAGGGTGTGTATCCCCCTTCGGTCTATTTGTAGATAGATTGTGCCTGTCGGCACCGATATCATGGAAATTGCTTGTCGTTAAATTTTCCAATTTTCAAAATTATGCCATTATGCTGCCGAAATTTTTAGAAAATTAGTATGCATATGCATTCAAGCATATCTTTCTTATTTCATCATGTTTCATTCAGCAAAGGCTTGTAATTTGTTTATTTTCCACTGCCACTTATTTGTTTTGAATATACATAGAAACTATAGAATGATCAAGATGAATGATGAGTAGCATTTTGATCAAAGAATCGTATAAGCTTGTGGATATCTAGTAGATATCACTATTTGGGAAAAATTAATTGAAGCCTTTGTTAGAACCTAGAATAGAGGAAAGTTCACCCTCAAAGATTCCATGATCTAGAAAAATGCAAGTGGTATTTTGATCAAAATAAATATAGTCAAGATTTGAAACATGTAAAGTAATACATTTGGAAAGAGATAAGAATTTCTTTAAGTGAAAAGAATTCCCCTTTTGTAGAAAGGACAAAGTGAGACAAGGGATAGTTTTACCAAGGTCTCATGAGTTAGAACCTTAGAGATAAGAGGTCTCAAGGGTATTTGACACCTTAGAAGAGAACCCTAAGAACACCTACAAGTTTAGGATGCTTTTACATTAAGTATCTAGTTCATAAGTAGTTCCTGTAATTACATAGTTTTGAGTTCTAGTGCACATTTCTATGTGTATAGAATAAAACAATTTATTTCACAAGAAGTATAGACTTCGGATTTGTGGAATAACAAGGGTGAATCAAGTTTTATTAGAATGCCTTAGTTAGAAATAGATGCCTTAGTTAGAAATAGTAAAAGAAAAGTTGGGTAAGGACTTCCTAGATTTGGAGGTTGAGACATAGACTTTAAAGTTCCTAACTTTATAGAAGGAATCGTATCTTGATTCTATAATAGTTTAATACGGGCAGATGGGATATTTCCATCTATCTATCTATCTAAGATTGAAGAATAGAGATCCTAGGTGGAGTCATCTTCATAAGCAAGCAAGGCAAACAAAAGATCAAAAAATGAAGATTGAAGATAGAGGATATTAAGGAAATGAAAACTTGTATACATATGTACATTAATTTGTAGTTAGCTCACTTATACCTTTTGTATGGTCATGAGCTTGTCCATATATGCCTATATATACAAGTAAAAAGTTGGGACAAGTATGAGAGAGCATGAGATAAGAAGAATTAGATGTTGGAAGAGTTATTAGACACTTTAGAAGTGAAGGAGATCTCTCTCATCATTCAGTTGTAAAATTTTCAAAGAAGAAGAAAAATTGCTCCCAATCTATTATTGAATACTCCTTCTATGTGTAATCTTTTGTGAAATGCTTTTGTACAAGTCTAAGTCTATAGTTGATTGACCTCTGCACAAGTTTTTAGATCCTAATTGTGATCAGGCTGAGAGAATTGATAGTAGGAACATTTACATGTGTAAATGTGAAGAAGTGAAGTTGCAACAGGCACAAAATTCGATGCTAATGTTTTGGTCAATTCATCTTCCACAATATAATTTTTTTAGGAAGCAAGTACTCATTCTTTAAGTTGGAAAGTAAGATACCTATGGCTAAAAGCATTTGCTTAAACGGGTTCTAGTTTGGGAGAACTGTGTGTTAGAAGTTGCATGTGTCAAAATCGACATTACAAGAAGACAGTTTCAGACATAGGTAGATTGTTTGGATCATTTCTTGAGATCTACTGAATCTTTTGTGATGTTTTAACTTGGAAAAGGTGCAAAATCTATAGGCAACACCTTGTACAAAGTTTCATCAGGAACTTTACACATTTGATCATTCAATCAGTGAGTTATGTGTAGCACAATTTTCTGAATAGTGACTCTCTTCACATTCAGTTCAAAATTTTGATAATGTGGTATTGGTCCTTTAAATTGGCAAAGGTTTTGAGTTGTTCTTGATATAGAGGTGCTCTAACATCGAGGATAGCTTGTTCTTTTGGAGATTAACACTCTCCATTAGTGGTATCAGAGAAGGAATCATCAAAATAGAAGAAATGGGGGCCCCGATTGCTGAAGTCATATAGAAATCAACATTTGAAGGTTCAAAAGGTGAAAGCTTAAAGGCAAAGCTTGAGAAGGAGGCTTGAAGCTATCAATAAGATCAAAAGGAACTTCATTCGAAGTAAAGGTACACTTATTCCTCATAAAGCTTGAAGGATTTAATACACAGGTGAAGAAAGGATGGGAGATTCTCTTTAGATAGAGAAATTGGATAGAGAAAACTATCCAGCTTGGTCAATGAGGATGGAAGCTCATCTCATGAGCAAAGACCTGATAGGATATATCATAGGTGAAGAAGAAAAAACCACAATTCAGAGATCCTAGTGTTCCAACTAGGGATGAACTCTCAGATTTGAAGACTTGGATGAAGAAGGATGCTCAAGCAAGGAGCATTATCTACATGGGAGTTAATGACTACTTGCTACCTCATATTAGAGGACTTGAAAGTGCAAGTGACATGTGGAATGCTTTAGAGGAGCATTTCCAAAACACTACAAAGTCAAGGAAGGCATCCTTGTGGGTAGAGTTTACCATATTCAAGAAGAAGGCCTCTCAATCCATTTCTGATTATGTAACAAGGATGAAGGACATTGCAGATGCATTAGGAGCAGTTGATGAAGATATTGAGGAAGATAAATTGGTAAGGCAAATCCTCATAGGTTTGAGAGGAGATGAGAAATGGAAGCCATTCATTTTGTCTACTGAATTGTCACTAGATCATTTTACTCCTAATTTAAATCAGTTGCTAGGACACATGCTAACTTTTGAGCACGATATCAAAGGTGATGGTGATAGGAGTGCAGGTCAAGCAATGTCTATCATGATAGGCAAAGACCCACGATAGAGATCGTCTATCATGATAGATAGATACCCATGATAGAGACTTTCTATCATGGCAGACACTTGTCTATCATGACAGACATGTCTATCATGATAGACAGACAATTTCAGATGAAAAATCAGTGTTGTTATTTTTGAAAATTGGGGCTAAATTTTGGCATTTTTTAGAATCTTTTACCTATTCAATTTTGGATGCCTTAAAAAAGTACATAAATATCTTGAGAGGTTGTGTTTGTCTTTTTGAACTCCAAGAGCCTAAATTGATGTAACTTTCTAATCCAAAATCCATTTTTGGAGCTCTAGAGTTTGTCAAAAAGCTCGTTTTTAGATAAGGTAATTTGAAGTTGACCTTCAAGTGCAATGAGGAAGACAAGGGAGCTCTAGAGGATTTTTTTGCAATACAATGGGGAAAATGGGTCTTAAAAAAATGCCTGAATCAAAATTGTTTGTCAAATAAATGAAAGTTGAAGCTTGATCTAAACTTGGGAATTTTACAGGACCATTAAGAGCCATTCTGCAAGGGTGTCTAGAGCAAGGTAAAGTGCAAAACAAAGCAAGGTTTGGGGAACTCTTATAGACATCTGAGTGGTTTCCAAAGCACTAGACTTGAGGTTAGAAGAACTCTCAATCCCCTCAGTCAATTTCTAGTATAGGCTAAGTGTGATTAGTGGTTGTGATTGACTAGGGCACGATAGGAACACTCAAGTTCAAAGATCCTTTAATTTCTCAAGTTTAAGAAGAGGTTAATTGCTCTCAAGAGACAACTTAAGGACAAAGAGTTTTAATCGGATTGGAGAAAGACCATCAAGTACGGAAAACCTAAGTGTTCTTGAGGATGCATGTTTTAAGACAAGGAAATACATCCTAAAGAAGTTAAAAGGAAGTGATTGGTATCAAAGGAATCAGCAACATGGTTGTACATGGGTAATTGAGCTAATCAGTAGGGCATATGAACCTTAGATCAGGAAAACACCTAGGGAGAGAGGCTAGTGTCAATCGCACAGCTAGGTCGTGGGCCCAACAACTTAGTGATTATCCCTACGTGTTAAGTTTGGAAACTAGTGATTCAAAAATGTCCTTTAGCATGGAAGGACGTGCAGGTAGTTAAGGCAGTGCTTATTTACAGACACCAAAAGGTCCATATAAGACACAATTGGAGTATATAAGGACTAACCAAATAGGTGCTCAAATCTATGAGGATGGCCTACAAAGATCAGTGGTCCAAATCAAAAACCCTAATCAACCTTTCAAGATTGAATATCCAATGGTCAAATTTGAAGAGGGATCTTACAAAATAGAGGATATATGTCAAGAAGACATAGGAGAAGAGCCAAGAATGCCTTGTGGCAAACCTATCTTATCCAAGATAATCACACCAGAGTGGATTCCTCAAGACAACAAAAGCATAAAACTTTTCATGAATAGAGATACTAACAAAGCCTTCTAGAGGTTCAAGCTAGATAAACCTAATGATGTAACTGAAGTAACAATCTATGAGTTCAAGGACCCAGATGCCCCTGAAAAGGTTATCTATTTAGATAACTCTTCGAAAAGGATGTTTGTGGTATTAGAGCATAGTAGACACACATATACATGGACAGATGAGTTGATATTTCCCTCTAGTAGACACCATGTGCCTTAGGCCCCATAAGGAGTAGGATTCTTGCATGTATTTGGAAGCTAGAAAGAAAGGCCTAGGTAAAGACCTGAGGTAAGCTTTGCAAACCCCTTAGGAAGAGAGCGGTCACAATTAGAAGCTAAAAGAACAGATCAGGAGGGACACAGAAACCCAAGACATCAAAGAGGTATGGAGGAGTTTCCCTTACCCAGGCCTAGAGAACATCCTAGGATCTTGAGGCCTACCCAGCTGGTTAAATCCATGAAGAATTACTTTGATGGTATTGGAGACACATTTGATGACGTAGCAAAGTTTAGACAAGTGCTAAGAGTGGAACAGGCCGATAAATTGTTCACTCAATATAATGCCTTTTTTCTAACACTAAAGAACACAATCTTGAAGTGCTTCAACCACTACATCAAGGACAATTCCTGAACACTGATCAACTATTAGATGCCTTTATCACAGGGTTCTCCAAAAGTGGCATTAGGCACAATACCTCATCTCTAATCCGTGGCTTCAAGCAAACACCCAAGGAGACAATTAGGCTAGTAGGAAGAAGGTTTAGACAATACCTAGAGAGATGCCTCATTCCAGAACTAGCCACCCCCGCCAATAAAGTGGCATTGTTCTTGGGTGGATTGCTGAGCTTCAAAATAGGATCATCTATATACCTGAAGGAGCATAGAACCATAGAGCAATGTGTTCATATGTGCATTGACATTGAGGACAACCTAGGGGATGAATGAGAGCTTTCCAAGATCTATAAAGATCCTGACAGTGCTACTAGATTCACTTCTAAACCTTCCACTTCCATAGAGGAGTTAGTAGAGAGCAATACAGACTCTAGGAGTCTCAAGCAAACATGCCTCTAAGATGCTCTCAATGAAATGATGTTACAACTATGGAGGAGACCACATGGCTAATGTTTGTCCAATTAGGACTCAACCGCATAGAAACCCTAATAGCCAATACTGCACCATTGAAAGGAGGTATACTAACCACTCCTCACAAGACTAACTTTATAAAAAACAGGTGGTTAGACAAAGCTATCCATTGCCATATGAACAAAGGAAGATACCAAAATTAGCACCAACCTCAGCATAGTTTAAGCCACAACAACCTTATCATCCAAATATCAAGTTGAGCAGAGACCTCAACCAATGTTGGGTCAACAACCTCCTCCCCTAGCCAATGTGATCCCACTCAAGTATGCATCGACAAAAGAAAACTTAACAAGATCATTAGTGCCAGAACCTCCCTTTATTTTCGAAAGTGATCCAAATGCTCATAGTTTTGACTCTACGCATGTAGATAGTCCACAAGCTTACTACATGGATTCACCAGAGCATAAATAGATATATCCCTATGAGAACCCTAGTGAATTGAGTTGGGAGATAGAATATTCGAATATAATGTGCACCAACCCTAATCTTAGCCCCCAACCAAGACCATTGAGACCCCAAGGACTCCTAGGACCATGATATAGATGTCACGGAGATCACTTCATTAGAGATTTCCCAATCCCTGCACCAGGACAACCACAAGCAGTAACACTTCAAGGCGTTTGTCCCGATTGTGGTAAGGAGCATGTTCTAAGGGATTGCCCAAAAAATCTAGCCAATATGCAGAAAATCACTGCTATTAATGTTATTGGTTTGGTGGTATACTCTAGCACAAGTACAATTACTACAACCCCATTGCAAGTAGTAACTAGGGCTCAAGCCCTACAACAAAATCTAGGCATAGGACAAGAGAAGAGTCTAAACAATAGTGAGACGGAGGGCACTCCTAAAGAAAAAGAACTAGAGCATGGAAAGATAGCTGGGAATGAATGAAAAGACAATGGACAAAGAAGATGAGTGACTAGAAGAAAGCCTAAGAGAGACCAAAGCAAAAATTAAAGAAATATCATACCAAAGACACTCTCACACAACACAACCACCACCATCACCATCTATTCAACCCCATATAACCCCACCACCATCACCTAGTGCAAGATCGATTCTAGCAGATCCTACTTTTGAGGATTTAGACATGATGCTTAAAGCATATCAGGCTAGAATCCAAGAAGGGCCAAATGCAATAGAACATGAAAAATGGTACTCTAGATATGACCTAGAGATTGATAGAACTAAATTGTATTAAAAAATGGTAAAATTGGCTCAAACCATGTTTGAAGCTAGCTGCCTTTTTAATTGTACTAACTCAACCAAGGCACAGTTGCACTTTGATGGATTCATAGAGAGGCTAGAGAAAATGATAGCTACATCAGAAAAGTCAGCTAGATTGAAGGTAAGCCATGCTAAAAGTGAAGGGATAAGCTTGTCTCCCAAGGAAACTTATCTTCCTCACTCCACAAATTCTGGAATCTCATCTTCCATGTTGATATATATTTAGGTAGTGATGTGTATGAACACTCTAGGACAGTCGGGGCACTTTTTTCCCTCTTTAGGAGGTTTTTTCCCCCGGCTTGTATATATGCCTATTGCCCTAACGAGCTACTTATCTTTGTACATTCTAATGGTAATACATTCAGTATTGTGTGGTGTGCTTCAAAAATTCTTCTTCTTCCTTGTGTCGTTCTCCTGCTTCTACAGACATCTAACTCCAACAATTGGTATCAAAGTAGGTCATCGCTTTATCTAGGGCATCGTTGACACCTCTCCGATTGTAGTCTCAAAATCACACGAAATTTGGTGAGCATACTCAGGGCGTTTTGGAGATCAAAATTATTTCGTTCTATGGTGCCAAAATTGCAAACTGAGCTCATTTTGGCTTTCGAATGCACTATTTTAGTGTTTGTGCAGGCTATTTCATCTTTTTGTGCCAAAGGTATATACCAGTTTTGTTTCATCAGTATAAGCGTCTAGAAGTCTGCTACATGTTTAGCAGAATTTGTCTGGGAAATTGTGCTCAACTTTTTGAGATATAGTCAATTTTCTGCATCAAGGTATTTTAGTCATCGACCATGGCTGAAAGCAGTGATGTATTTCGTATGTTGGCTGTTGAGGATAAGTTGGATGGTACCAACTACCTGCTATGGGCTTATATGATGCAACATGTATTGGTTGCAAAAGAATTGTGGAACATTGTGCAGGGTGTTTAAAAATGTCCTATCACACCTATAACTATTACAAATACAGATACTGAAGCTGATGTAGATGGTGTCGACGATGGTGATATTCTATAGATTCATGTTCGTGCTGTTGTTTCTGCTACACCCACTACAGAGCAATTTTGTTGGGATGGTAGAATGCCCAAGCACATGCATTGATAGCTTTTTTGGTCAAACGTGCCATTATTCCTCACATTCACTCTTATAGAATAGATAAGGATGCTTGGGATACACTTATCATAGGCTAGGAATGAGGCTCATGTTGCTTACCTCTGAAAACAATTGGAGAGTGATCACATGAATGAAGGTGATTCTATGGATAGTTTTCTGACAAAGATCAAGGATTTGAAGGAACAATTGATTTCTGCAGATGAAGTTCTTCCTGACAGTTCACTTGTGCAGACTGTTCTGAATGGTCTTCCTGACTCATATTAGAGTTTTGCTTCTACTCTTTGGTTGATGATGAAAGGCAATCCAAATGCCTTAACATTTGAAGAGTTAGTTTCTATTATTTTGTAGGAAGATCAGTCTAGGTAGAACATGTCTATTACGCATGTTGCGGATCAAGCTTTCCTGGCTAGTCAGAAGGGCAAAGGAAAATGGAGCTCTTCAACTAGTAAGCAAAAATTTGCTAATTCTGCACAATCGAAGAAGGAAGACAAAGATGAGAAGAAATCAAAAAGTAGAAATTGTTTTGAAAATACTGTAAAGCAAATGATCATGTCATTAAGGACTGTCCAAAACTGGCTGCTAAAGAGGCAAAGAAGAAAGAGGCCGGAATGGTTGTTGTAGGGGCCTCTACACCGAAAATAGAGTCTGCTAATCTTGTGCAGGCTGAAGAATGGGCGTTTACTACTATTTGCAATTTTGATCCATCTTCTCATGAGCAATGCATGTACTTTGACAGTGGAGCGGCCAAACATATTACCTCGCAATGCAATTTCTTCTCTTCACTCGAGCCTGCTCCTATAGGAAATACTGTTACATGCACCAACAACTCATCTTATCTTGTTATGGGAGTTGGTAAGATCATTTTGACTACTGCTGATGGTAGTTCTTTCACTTTGTCAGATGCTTTATTTGTTTCAGGGATCAAGAAAAATCTGTTATCAAATTTTGCATTAGCCAAGATTGTCTTGGTTGTGAAATTTGTTGATGACAGATGTACAATTCATGATTTGTCAAATGGCAATGTCATTATTGCTTTTGGCATTTTATGTCGTGGGTTGTATAAGCTCATAGACTACAAAATATTTTTAAATGATTCGGTATGTGCAATACATGATTCTCAGGCTATGTCAGATGCAAAGCTTTGGCATGCATGCTTTGTTCATCTAAAGTTTACTAGTTTGCTACGCTTGCAGAAATATGAAATGGTGTCCTCTTTGCCCAAACTTGAGGCACCCGGTAAACATGTATGTGAAGGCTATATTTTTGGCAAAATGCAACATTCCTCATTTCCAAAAGGTGGTTCAGTTCGAGATATGCAGAGATTGTAGCTTCTTCACAGTGATGTTTGTGGTCCTATGCAGACTCCCTCTTTTGGAAATTATCTTTACTCCATGACTTTCATGGATGCTTTTTCCAGGCATGCATGGGTATATCCATTGAAAGCAAAGTCCGAAGTGTTTATGTGCTTCAAACAGTTTCTGGTTTTGGCTGAAAATCTATCAGCATGTATAATGAGCACCCTCCATTTTGATTGAGGGGGGAATATATTTCTTCTGACTTTAATGCATTTCTGGATGAACGTGGGATAAAACTCTCATGGAGATGGCGAAGTGTATGGTCAAGAGTCAGGCTTTAGCACATAGTTTCTGGCTTGAGGCTGTTATGTGTGCAACATATGTACTTAATAGGTGTCCCACTAAAGCGCTACAGTCTATCATGCCATATGAGGCTTGGCATGGTCGCAAGCCATTTGTTGCTCATCTGTGTGTTTTTGGTTGTCTGGCATATACATTAGTGCCTGAACAACATCGTAGAAAATTGGATGATAAAGCAGTAAAATGTATGTTTGTTGGGTACAGTTCTGAAAGTAAAGGCTATCGTCTGTATCATCCACAAATTAAATGCATTTTAGTTAGCCGTGATGTTGTTTTTGTGGAAGATGCAATTCAACCATTGCTTTCATGTACCAAGGAGACATCTGTTAGCTCCAAAGACATGTATGATACTTTGCTGCCTCTTTTTATAGGTGGACAGTCTAGTGCAGGTCCTAATGAGGAAACTTCTCAGCCTTTGTAGGTTTATGTGATGATGTAGATCATTCCATTTCTCATGCAGATTTACATGATGCACTTGTTGATGAGAGAGCTGATATTGAGGAGGCAAAAACTATGCCAAAATGGCTTGTGTAATCTTTGCGTGAGAGCAAATTAGATGCACCTCTATCATATCATACTTGATCAGGCTCTCATAGTGCCTCTTTTGCATCAGATTGCTATGTTCCCTCTAGTCTCTGTGATGAGACTGAACCTGTTTCATTTTATTAAGCACAAAATTCTGAACATTGGATGGCTGCAATGCAATTTGAATATGATGCTATCATGAAAACTGGTACCTGGTCTTTATGTGACTTGCCTCCTAGCAAGAAGGCCATTGGCACTAAGTGGGTATACAAGTTGAAACATAAACCTGATGGAACAGTTGATATTATAAGACTAGGCTTGTTGCAAAGGGTTATGCGTAGGAAAGAGGCATTGACTTTGATGAAACCTTTGCTCCTACTTGCCGAATGACTACTATTCGTAGCATCTATGCACTTGCAGCTCATCATGGTTGGTATGTACATCAATTGGACATTAAAACAACATTTCTAAATGGTGACTTGCATGAAGAAGTGTATGTTTTTTAGCCCCGTGGCTTTGTGCAGAAAGGGCATGAAAACCAAGTGTGATGGTTAAAGAAGGCATTATATGGTTTAAAGCAAGCACCACGTGTTTGGTATGGAACGATACATGCCTATCTCATTGCACATGGTTTTGAGAACAGTCCAACTGAAAGCACCTTATATGTTAAGCGTGCTAATGATGTGCTTCTGATCATTGTGGTGTATGTTGATGACATGTTGCTCACTGGTTCTCATGACACACATATTGCTGATTTTTTTAAGGCTGATTTGCATGCTTCATTTGAGATGTCTAATTTGGGGCATTTGCATCACTATTTGGGCATTCAGTTTATGCAAGTTGATGGTGGAATGGCTTTGCGTCAAACGAAATATATTGACACATTATTGCAGTGTTTTGGCCTCGAAGATTGTAAGCCTATTGCGACTCCTATGGAGACATGTTTACAATTGAGTCTTCATGATGCTAGAGATGCACTTGATGCTCGGCCAGATATTCAATTTGTTGTCTGACAGATGAGTAGGTTTATGCATTGCCCAGGTGTCAAGCATTGGCAGTCGGTTAAGTGCATCTTTGGGCTGGTTGCTATGACACTCGTGTGTCCACTAGTGGATTTTGCTTCATGCTTGGTAGCTCATGTATATCTTGGTTGAGAAAGATTTTTTATATGTGTATATGTGTGTATGTTTGTGTGTATGCATGTGTATATGTGTGTATGTGTGTCTCTCTATGTGTGTATGTATATGTGTGTGTCTCTATTATACGTATATTTGTGTGTGCATATGTGTGTATATATGTGTGTGTATGCATGAGTGTCTATGTATGTGCATGTGTGTGTATGTATGTGTGTGTAAGCATATGTGTGTATGCATGTGTATGCATGCATGTAAGTGTATATGTGTGTGTCTATGTGCAAGTATCTATATGTGTATGTGTATGTGTGTATGCATATGTGTGTGTATGTGTATGTGTGTATATGTGTCTATGTATGTGTGTGTATATGTGTATATGTATGTATGTATGTATGTGTGTGTATATGTGTGTATGTATGTGTGTATTTATATGTGTATGTATGTGTGTGTGTGCGCATATATATGTATGTATATCTGTATGTGTATATGTGTGTATGAACATGTGTGTATGGATACGCGTGTATATATGTGTGTGTATATAAGTGTATGTGTGTGTATATGTGTGTATGTTTGTGTATATGTGTGTATGTATGTGTGTGTATATGTGTATATGTGTGTATGTATGTGTGTGTATATGTGTGTATGTATGTGTGTATGTATGTGTGTATGTATGTGTGTATGTATGTGTGTCTGTATATGTGTGTATGTATGTCTATCTGTATATGTGTGTATATGTGTATATTTATATGTATATGTGTATGTATATGTGTTTATGTATGTGTGTGTATATGTGTATGTGTATGTCTGTATATATATGTGTGTGTATATATGTGTATATATATGTACATGTGTGTGTATATGTGTATATATGTGTGTGTATGTACATGTGTGTATGTTTGTGTGTGTATATGTGTGTGTATATATGTGTATGTATATGTGTGTATATATGTGTGTGTATATGTATGTGTATATGTGTGTATGTTTGTGTATATGTGTGTATGTATGTGTGTGTATATGTGTGTATGTATGTGTATGTATGTGTATGTATATTTGTGTATGTGTATATATGTGTGTGTATGTGTGTGTATGCATATGTGTGTATGTGTATGCATGTGTGTGTATGCATGTATGTGTATGCATATGTGTATGTGTATGTGTGTATATGTGTATGTATGTGTGTGTATGCATATGGGTGCATGTGTGTGTATGCATGTATGTGTATGTGTGTGTGTACCTACCTCAGGACTGGCTTGCAGCCGGCACACTCGCTCTCACTCGCTGTGAAGCTTCATTCGCTTGCTCGATCCTGGCACAAATGTTTTGGGAAAAAACTATTTTTTTTTTCAACTCTTACACCATTGCTTATGCAACACCCCAGCGTCGTAGATAGTTTGCATGCATCGCTAGGAGGATTGCTAGGCTTCGATGCTCTTAGCGATGCTAGAGCTAAGCATCACGTAAGTGACATTGACCGTCACATATACGACTACCCCGATTTATTTTTCGTTTTTTTTTTCTTGAACGTCGCTTATGCGACACTTTTTTAAAGAAGCGTCACGTAAGCGACGATACCCACTTTTTTTATGATCGGGGGTGTCACATTGCCCCCATTATTCTTGTAATGAGAGTGAGAATCATCCCCCCATTGAGTTGGTAGATGATTTTCATGATCAATTTCCACAAGACATTCCTTCTATATATGGAGAACAAGAGGATGCCCAATAGAGTGAATGATTAGACTTTGAGTCTAATTCCTTGCAAGAATTGTTGCAGTTCACAAGCCCATGGGAGTTTAAGTATCTTCATATGAGAGCACCCATGGTTATGGTAAGAAATGAAGACTTAGTCTTACCTAGGAATATGGATGTAGTGAAGAACACTAAAGTGCAATGTCATCTCACTTTAGAAGAGCTACTTAGAGTAATGCTAGAAATGTGGAAACACTTAGCCAACCAAGCATCCAAAGTAATGAAAACCCATTCCTAGGTAGGATCACATCAGATAGTACCAGAAATACCCTTGGATAAGATAGGAGACATGGGCAAACGAGAACAAGGAAATACATATCTCCTGATCACTTACTAGGGTTATACAACAAAGGCGATTTTGGACTGAGGCGCTGGAGTTGCCATTGCTACCACTTTCCTATGGAAGTGTTGGGGCAAACCAACACTCTGGCCAACAATAATAAAATTACAATTGGCCAATGGTCACATGGAGAGACCCTTAGGACTGCTAGAAGGGCTAACTCTCACAACTTGTGGTGTAGAGTTTGAGCATACTTTTGCCATATGCGACTTTAGCAAAAACGAGGCCTATGAGATGATTTTGGGAAGACCATTCATGAGAGATTTGTAGGTAGTGTAGGGTTGGGGAACCAATTCCTTGTATTTGGAACACTTATGTGTCATTACTAAAGTCAATCTCAAAGACTACTCTAATAGAGACATACCCCCTATACAATGGAATCACATCCATAGAGCCATATATGACACAGAATTGGTGCATTCCATAGGATTAAAATCCTCATGGATGCATGAAAACACTCGCTTATGGATGTGCAAAATTCGAGTAAAAGAAGAGAAAAGAGAA
Source organism: Ceratopteris richardii (assembly GCA_020310875.1). Lineage (NCBI taxonomy): Eukaryota > Viridiplantae > Streptophyta > Polypodiopsida > Polypodiales > Pteridaceae > Ceratopteris > Ceratopteris richardii. The sequence continues at coordinate 2,867,125 of CM035433.1, read as the reverse complement.
ACCTCTAGAGAGGTAGGTGCGAAGGAAACTTATAGATCAATTAGAGAACCAGCCTATGCAATGGAGTATTTTCAGATGAAGAGTTTGAACCTCATGGTTGGGTGGAAATCCTAGCCATAATGGACATACCTGTCAATGAAGAACAATGAACACCCCATTATGATGAAGATGGCTATGAAATTTCAGTTTTCACTATAGAACCAATCATGTGTGATTTAGTTATCAAAGAGTGCGAGCCTAGTACGGACGAACTTGAACAAGCAAGTGACTTGAATTTAGAATCAATTATTATGGATCCTTTTTGTGCATCAGAAGAGGAATACATGTATGTAGTAGAAGCTATACCTTAAGGATGCGAAGATCTTACAAAAAATGGGGTAACCACTTAGACTGACGGCAAGAAAAGAAAAAAGAGAGAACTCCCACAAGAAAAGGAAGAATCTTTATTTGAGTTGCCTAAAAATTTTAAGAAGTTTGAGGTAGAGGATGGGAAATTCATGATCAAAATGCCTAAACAAGAAGCACTCACAAGAGTGGCCTATGACAACAAAGAGAAAACTAAGAAGATCATGATAATTGTAGAAGACGGAGAAGAGAGAAGTACTTATATCAGGCATGACTTGTCTAAAGAGGAAGAAGAAGAGTTGATTGCATTATTAAGAGAATACAGAGATGTGTTTGGATGGAGTTATAAGGATCTAAAAGGATTAGACCTCCCCTCAAGGAGTACCAGATGAACTTCCTAATGCTTACTTGTTCAATCTAGAAGTAGTGCCTAATTGGGCCAAAACTATAATGCCCATTCTAACTTTTGGACCCAAGCATCCCATACTGAAAGCCAAAGATAAAGAAGTAGTGAGGTCTCAAAAATATCACATACTGGCAGGTAATGTGTATAAGCACACCGATCAAGGCATATTGGCTTATAGCATAGATGAAGATGAGCATGCAAAGTGGTTGCAAATAGCACATGTAGGTGCACTGTAGCAACATCATTCTAAACACCGATCCCTACAAACTCTACAAAGATTAGGTGTATATTGGCCAACAATGGAAGCAGATGTCCATAGGATATGCAAGGAATGCCCAATTTGTGTTGTTAGACCACCAATGGAACATGCCACTCTATATCAAGTGTCTTTAGTGCCAGATTGGAGTGAACCTTTAGTAGCCATTTTGAGGACAAAAACATTTCCTCAAGAGATGACATTGGACAGATGAAAGAGCTTAGAGCAGGAAGCACTACATTATGCATTCATTGGAGACAACTTATACCAATGAGGGAGGGATGGATATCTTCGACTATGTGTCCATAAAACTGAATATCTCAAAATTCTAGATGTTGCCCATCAAGGTGTGGAAGATGGATACATTGAAGAGAGAGGGTGATAAAAGCAATATTATTTGCAAGTCTCTGGTGGCCAACCCTCCACATGGATGCACATACCTATGTGAAGAGAGAGAATATATGTCATCAAACTCAGTAATGGATATGGAAGGATGAGCCATTAAAACCCATGATGGAAGGACGTGCATTCTCTAAATGGGGAATAGACTTTGTAGGTCCTATTAATCCTCTAACTAAGAGTTCACATGTTGAATACATTATTGTTGCCACTGATTACCTAACTAAGTGGGTAGAGGTGAAATCCACCAAGAACAATGATGCACAAACCACAACCAAGTTCCTCTTTGAAAATGTATTTACAAGATATGGTTTGCCGATAGAATTGGTTAGTGATCATGATACTCACTTCTTGAATGAGATCATTGAATACTTGTTACGAGAATTCATGGTTATTCACAAGAAGTAAACTCCATATCACCCACAAGCTTATGGCCAGGCCGAAAGCACAAACAAGATACTTTACAATGTTGTGACTAAATTGGTGAATAATAAGCGCTCTGATTGGGAAAAACAGGTACATCATGCTGTTTGGGTTTAGCGAGTGGCTTATAAAACAATACTCCAAGCCACACCCTTTCATATGGTATTTGGCCAAAATGTAGTGTTACCATTAGATTTCTTGATACCCACATTGAAAGTATCACAAGAGCATCAATGGATAGGTCACGAGCTTTCCTCTAGGATTTTTGACTTAGAATGACTAGGAGAAACATGATTGAGAGTTATTGTAGGGATCTATGCAGCTAAGAAGTGACAAAAAGACTACTTTTATGCACACATCAATGATAAGGGTTTAAAAGTAGGGGACTTAGTCTTGGTGTATACTATGAAGCAATATGCAAGGAAACTAGAGAAGCATGTCTATGGGCCAATGATAATTAACAAAATATCAACCAGTGGAGAACTCCTGACCTTAGAGCTAGGACAAGGAAAGAGTGCAAGGACTATAAGAGCCTTGATTGACTCAAGTGCAGGCACAAGTGCAATTATAATTTCTCACAGTCAGGATTTGTAATTAAGTATCAATCCTATAGAAGCATATCTCATAGGATTGGGAGGTGTGGAAACCCCTTGCATGGGTGAGGTCGAGCTTCCCATCTACCTTCAAGATGTTCCAATGGGAGTCAAAATGCTAGTGTGTCATGATGAGGATCTTACATAACCTCATGTATTGGGTTAAGATTGGATCTATAACCATGCTATTAACCTGAATCTAAGAAGTCGACTTCTTCAGATCCAGGTAAATCAACAACGCATCACAGTTGAATGAGCAAATCAAGCACCCTATGAGCTAGGAAAGACACCAACTCCTAGTCCTTCCGGGAGCACATGTGATGATAAAGATCAAATTCTTGTCCAGATCTCTATGATGCAGGAGGATGATGTTCTCAACAACAGAGTCAATGAATCAGTGGAGCTGCCTTCTCTTCCAAAACCGATGGGAATACAACAAATAAAAGAATCCTAGAGATAGAGAAAGTAGACAACCCTCTCATCTGGTCAAAAGAAGACTCAAGACAGGATGTCTTAGGAGTAGATATCAGTGTGCAAGCATGAGCAATCCCTTGCTCTGACAACAACACCCCAAAGATCACAAACATACCACACAATCCATGACTCCTACCATGAAATTATTCAACAGTAGACCATGACCTATTATTACTCTTTGGATAACAAAGTGGTCAATGAAGTAAATCCCTCATGTTAGACAAATCTGGGTGCCTAAGACTTGCTTATATGCTCAAATTGCTACACACAAAACCCTAGATTCGAAGCAATGCTCACACACAATCAACCCACCAATACTAAGGCTGAGACACACCATCAGAACAGAAGCATGCGCACCCTCACTTAGGAGTACTTGGAAATGGGTGCCTAAAAAAACCCAAGTATGGGTAGAATTTCCTTGTACACCTTTAAAAATCATCCATGAAAAGATGTGTCATCCCATTAGGAAAATGTGGATAGTCAAATCTGTTGGAGTTAGACGTCTGTGGAAGCATGCAAACAGCTCAAGGAAGAAGAAGAAGCTTGGAGCACAACACACCATACTAAATGTATTGCCACTAGAATGTACAAAGATAAGTAGCCCATTAGGGCAATAGGCATATATACAAGCTGGGGAAAAAACCTCCTAAAGAGGGAAAAAAGTGCCCCGGTGGTTTTAGAGTATTCACACACATCACAAACTAAATATATCAACAAATCCCCCTTGGGAGTGATGCGGTGAACAAGGAGCTGGCACTCATGTATAAGGAAGTGCCAAGCTATGTGGAAATCACTCCACAAAAGGAAGTAAGCCCAAAGCTTTGCGGAGAGCTTCAAATTTCTCCCTAGGCAGAGCCTTCGTGAAAAGGTATGCAATGTTCTCTTGCATGGGCACATATGCCAAGCTGATCTCCCCAACAGAGAACCTCTCCCTGACATAATGATAATGCACCTCAATGTGCTTAGTGCAAGCATGGAACATAGGGTTGCTCGCAATTGCCAATGCGCTCTGACTGTCAGTGAAGATGGTGGTGGCAGAACATTGACCAACACCCAAATCAGCCATAAGACGTATGAGCCACACATACTCAACAATCACTTTGAAAGCTTCCCTATACTCAGCCTCACAACTAGAAGTGGCCACAGTAGGCTGCTTCTTGCTCAGCCAAGATATGCATGAGCTACCAAGCATGAAGCAAAAACCACTAGTGGACACACGAGTGTCATAGCAACTAGCCTAGTTAGACTCAGAAAAAGCATGTAAATCTTGGGGTAGGGATCCCCCCTTGGGATAAAACAACCCAAGTAGCTGGGTACCATTCAAGTAGCTAAAGATGAGCTTAATTGCCTGCCAATGATTGACACTTGGCCAATGCATAAACTTTCTCATCTGTGAGATAGCAAACAGAATATCTAGATGAGTAATGCATAAGTAAATCAAGCATTCAACAACCTACTAATAGAGAACAACATCAAATGCATCTCCAACACCATGAAGACACTCATCTTCATGAGTGACCTGTTCTTCTGTTCAACAACTCCATTCTGTTGAGGTGTATATGGCACTGTACACTGGTGTTTTATCCCACGTTCAACCAAAAATGCATTAAAGTTAGAAGACATATATTCCCCCCTCCGATCATAACTAAGGGTGCTCATTTTACATGCTGATAGATTTTCAGCCAAAACCAAAAACTATTTGAAGCACATAAACACTTCGGACTTTGCCTTCAATGGATATACCCATGCATGCTTGGACAAATCATCGTTGAAAGTCACGAAGTAAAGATAGTTTCCAAAAGAGGGTGTCTGCATAGGACCACAAATATCATTGTGAACAAGCTGCAATTTCTGAGTAGCTCGAACTGAACCATCTTTTGGAAAGGAGGAATGCTACATTTTGCCCGAAATACAACCTTCACATACATGTTTACCGAGTGCCTCAAGTTTGGGCAAAGAGGACACCATTTCAGATTTCTGCAGGCATAGCAAACTAGCAAAATTCAGGTGACCAAAGCATGCATGCCAAAGCTTTACATATGAAATAGCCTGAGAATCATGTACTACACATGCCGAATCATTTATAGATCTTTCATAGTCTATGAGCTTATATAACCCACAACATAAAATGCCAGAAGCAATGATGACATCGCCATATGATAGATCATGAATTGTACATCTATCATCAACAATTTTCACAACCAAGCCAATCTTGGCTAATGCAAAAACTGATAACAGATTTTTCTTGATCCATGGCACAAATAGAGCATCTAACAAAGTGAAAGAACTACCATCAGTAGTAGTCAAAATGATCTTACCAACTCCCATGATAGGATAAGAGGAGTTGTTGGAGCATGTGACAATATTCCATGTAGGGGAAAGCTCGAGTGAAGTGAAGAAACTACGCTGCGAGGTGCTATGTTTGGTCGCCACACTATCAAAGTACCAAACATCTGAGTCTATTGTAGACATGCACTATTCATGAGAAGATAGGTCAAAACTACAAATAGTAGTCAACATCCATTCTTCTTTCTGCACAAGATTAGCAGACTCTGTTTTTGGTGTAGAGGCCTCTGCAACAACCATTCCGGCCTTTGCCTCTTTAGCAGCCAATTTTGGACAACTCTTAATGACATGATAATTTGCTTTACATTATTTACAAAACAATTTTTGTTTTTTTGATCTCTTCTCATCTCTATCTTCCTTCTTCGATTGTGCAGAATTAACAGATTTCTGCTTACTAGTTGAAGAGCTCCATTTTCCTTTGCCCTTCTGACTAGCCAGGAAAGCTTGATCTACAACACGCATAATGGACATGTTTTGTCTAGACTGATCTTCCTACAATAGAACAGAGGCTAACTCCTCAAATGACAAGGCATTTGGATTGCCTTTCATCATCAAATGAAGAGTAGAAGCAAAACTATGATATGAGTCAGGAAGACCATTCAAAACAGTCTGCACAAGTGAACTGTCAGGAAGGAATTCATCAGCAGAAATCAATTGTTCCTTCAAATCCTTGATCTTTGTCAGAAAACTGTCCATAGAATCACCTTCATTCATGTGCTCACTCTCCAACTGTTTTTGGAGGTAAGCAACACGAGCCTCATTCCTAGCTTGGTACAATGTGGTAAGTGTATCCCAAGCATCCTTAGCTATTTTGCAAGAGAGAATGTGAGGAATAATGGCACGTTTGACAGGCAAGGCTATCAATGCATGTGCTTGGGCATCTCTGCCATCCCAATGAATTTGCTATGCAATAGGTGCAACAGAAACCTTAGCACGAATAGGCATTTGCAGAATATCACCATCTTCAACACCTTCTGCATCAGTTTTAGTACCTGCAGTTGTAACAGTTGCAGGAGGATGTTTTTAAACACCCTATACAATGTTCCACAATCCTTTTGCAACCAATAGATGTCGCATCATATAAGCATATAACGGGTAGTTGGTATCATCCAACTTATCCTCAACAGCCAACATATAGAATAGATCACTACTTTTAGCCATGGCCAGTGACTAAAATACCTGATGCAAAAAATTAATTGTATCTCAAAAAGTTGAACAAAACTACCCAGACGAATTCTGTTAAACCTATAATAGACTTCGAGACACTTATACTAACTGGTATATACCTTTGGCACAAAAAGATGAAAATAGACTGCACAATCACTGTGATAATGCATTCGGAGGCCGAAACAAGCTCAGATTGTGATTTTGGCACCACAAAGAAGCCGTTTTGATCTCTGGAACACGCTGAGTATGCTGATCAAAATTCATGTGATTCTGATACTGCAACCAGAGAGGTGTGGAAGATGCCCTAGATGAAGTGGCAACATGCTCTAATACCAATTGTTGGAGTTAGAGGTCTGGGGAAGCATGCGAATAGCTCAAGGAAGAAGAAGAAGCTTGGAGCACAACACACAATACTGAATGTATTGACACTAGAATGTACAAAGATAAGTAGCCCATTAGGGCAATAGGCATATATACAAGCAGGGGGAAAAAAACCTCCTAAAGAAGGAAAAAGTGCCCTGGTGGTCCTAGAGTGTTCACACACATCACTACCTAAATATATCAACAAAATCTTGCACCAAACCCCCTGATCAAACTATGTAAATATCCTTGAACAAAGATAGATGCATTGCAGTTTACTGCACACCCACAATATGCATCTAGGAAGTCAACTAAACTTCTAACTTCCACGCGCATTCACTCGATGACACTCGACTAACAACTAAATCACACACATGTCATGTTGGTATTGCAAGAGGGACAAGGTTTCATCTCTTCTCTGTTGTCATACTAATGTGATCGTCTTCTTCTAGTAGATAAACAATAATCAATTACCATCACAATCATGGCCAATATATTAGGCACCAGTTCGCATGCAGAGACTAATCAACCAACAGTCAACCGAATTTCATCACATCCATAAAATATCTATTCAGGATACACCTGTAGGAATGACATAAAAAGTTCGTGAACATTCTCATTGGTTTAATGGGATCCCAGGGAAAATAGGAGATCATACGTATGTCTAGGAATCAAAGTGCGAGTTTGATAATGTTTGGGGAAGATTTCAGTTTCTCTCACGAGAGTTCGAACAACTCCAAAACACCCCCAAACTCCTAGTCATTTGGCAATGCATAGGGTTGGCAAAATATTTCAATGCTCCTTTACCAAAACCAGATTTCAGAAGATGCTATTATCTCATATCCACCTTGCAGGCTAATGGTGTAAGGGATCAATCAAGAACGTTTTTCATTCCTTCCTTGTTGTAGAACAATGAATTAAAGAAATTTGAGCTCACTTTGAACTTAGTTAGAGAAGAACTCAACATGTACGATACACACATACCTTTGGACAAAGAAACCTTAGTGCCAGAGGACATGAAGGACAAGAAGATCATCAAGTGCAAAGATATGGTTGCTCTGACACCTAATGTTTCCATACCCCTTCATCTTTGCATGCAACACTTTGCATTTCCAGGTCAAGACCGATTCACTTAGCCACATAAGAGAATTTGGTTCAATCTCTATTTGACAGAGACATGCTCACTAACTATTAAACTTCCTGTTTAGATCATTGAGCAATTATATGAAGTTAATAAGAGCTGGTTCAAGAAACCAGTCTTGAACCGATGCTGTGCAATTACATGCATTATATATAGGTGCTTATCATATGATGTGCCCATCAAACATGCTCTTACATGGTCTTAGTTGCAAATTTTTAAAGGTTTTTAATCTTCAACTCATCAATCTAAGAGGATGCAAGGCACTATCCCATGTGTCCAACCACGAGACATTGTCATGACCCTAGATATCTCAGCAACAGGAGAGGGCACAATGCCACCATTCACTATTCGAATTCCCTAGGTTGGGTTCTAAAGGAACTACACATGCAAAACCTTCTGCTTCACCTCTGCCATCAAAGTTTGGATTTGCCTTCATCGGAGATATATATGAGGTGGGAACATTTGACTTTGAGTCTTTCTTACAAACCACTCAACTTTCAGATGTCGAGTTCTTTTCAGGCAGAGAGGGTCCTGACACCTCCACATGAATGTTTGAACAATAAAAAAGAGAACGCCATGTACATTGGGCAAAAGATGAACAATATACACAACAAAAAAGAACACAAGAAGGCCAAGAAGAATCAAAACAAGAATCTAAGGAGGAGGAAATTGAAGCCCCAACCTACATGACAATACTCAAAAGATTGTATGATACTATAACACAAGTACAAGAGAGAAATAGGCTCTCATCACAAGCAAGTCAAGTACTAGTCAATCAAATGCTAGCAAAAGAAGATGTTGAACCCCATCTCATAGAGTCATTCAACCTACTAGAAAAAACATGTGGCATTACCAAGGCTATTCACACAATGATGCAACCTTCTCTTGTGCAATATGATCAGAGAAGGTTACATACACCTCCCTAGCCACCACCACATTGGACCTAGAGAATGCCAACTTGATGATAGATATTGACACCATTCCTCTCACAAAAGACACCATAGTTTTATCCTCCCCCTCATCTCCTATTCACCCTACACAACCCACTACAAGAGTTACCTTAGAACAACCTGAGTTCACCTTCCACAAACCCATGTCCCACTTGTCACTTTTTTCATCCTTCCTTAACCCATTATTCACCACCACATACACCAAACAAATCTTCAAACCAATAATAGGTCAACCTGCCACCCACCAAGTCATCATTAGTCAATGAACCCTACAACCAGTTTTAGGACTGCCACTCCCCACGACATAATCTACATTCACCACTCCTATATTCACACCTATCACAAACACAATACATAACATGCCTATCTTTACGGTAGAAACCTCACACACTCTCAGGTCCGATCCCATGGACATATCACCACCCATGGCACCCTCCCTAACCACCACTATTTCACCAATTCCCAAAGTGTGTCTTTATGGGTTTTTCAAGAAAAAAATACTAGGACACAAAGTTTCTAATAATGGCATCTCTATAGATGAAGATAAAATCAAGGTAATTCTAGAACTAGCAAGACCCAAAAACATTAAAGAGCGCAAGCCTTTATGGGCCATTTTTGGATATTATCACTCGTTTATCCACATATATGATATCATTGCCAAACCAATATAGGGCTTTTTGACTCATTTCAAATGGAGTGATGAGTGTGAAAAAGCACTCAATGAATTAAAGAAGAGATTGAGTTTTGCCCCAATACTAAAAGTGCCTAATTGGAATAAGCCATTTCATATTCATGTGGAGGCTTCCAATTTTTCCACTAGATGTATATTGGCACAACCAAAAGATGAAGGAAAATTAGACCACACTATTGCATATGCTAGTAGACAATTGAACCAAGCCAAATAAAATTATACAACTACTGGAAGAGAGGGGTTAGGAATGTTCTATGCACTAAAGAAGTTTTGACACTACTTGCTAGCCAATAAATTCAAGTTTTATTATTTGTAAAAGATAGGGTTATGTCAAGGGCACATGATTGTCGCTAGTCGAGGTTTCCGATGTTACTTGTAGATGTTGATGCAATCTTTTTTTGTAGGTATCCATTGGATCTCAAAATGATGTTGATCATTCCTCCTTATAGGGATCCATTGTAGAACAATGTTCGACTGCATACAAATCATTTTTGACTTCTTCATCTTTGGATAGCTTCTTAACTTTTGTATCCCTCATGGTTGACTGTTTGGTTCTATGGGGGCTATTGGTGCTTTTGGCTTCCAAACCCATACCCTTGTTTCTTGTCATCGTACTATTCTCAAAGAGGTGAGTTGATCTTCTTTTGATCTCGGTGATTGATTCAGACAGTTGCCTCTCCTTGACCTCTTTGTTGAGACTTTACTCATGTGGGAGAACATAGGATTTTGTGCATGTAAGATTTCCTTGGGTACCCACATGTGTAATTGCCCTTATTGAGCTGCAAGTAATTCTTTAGGCACCCAAATTTGTATGTTATTGTGGTTGGCCTTCATCGATCACTTTGGTACACAAATTTTGAGTACTCTTTGAGATAGAGATCATTGTTCTGCTACTTGTTGTCTTGGCTATCTCTGTTGCTTCTTCGGTAATGAGTTTGATTGCAATGGTGTGACTGATGGCTCTCCCTTTCGTACCTAGATCTGCTTCATGCCTGAAACTACTTTCTCCTTGAATTTTGTTTGTCTATTTGATATAGGAGTTGTCTTGTATTATTTTTCTTGTATCTGTGGATACCTTAGTCTTGGAAAAAAGGAGAGAGATCCACTCGCCTTTGAGCTTGTTCTTCCATTGTTGAGTCCTTCTACATCATAGAGCTTTTGACACATACAACATCTTCTTCTTTAAGATTAGTCTTAGAAGAACTAAGAGAATGTGTGAAGCTTTGATTTGTGATCATGCAATTCTCTAATTCTAATGTAATGCATTGTTCATGTACCCAATTATGAAGAATTTGACTTCTTAGGTTTAAGTAGACAACATGGTCATAAATCCAATCTTGACCCAAGACAAGTGGTTCTGTAAGATCCTCATCTTGACACACTAGCATTTTGACTGTCATTGGGACATCTTGAAGATAGATGCCAAGCTCCACCTCCCCCAAACAAGGGGTTTCCACACCTCCCAATCCTATGAGATAAGATTCTATGGAATTTATGTTCAATTGTAGATCTTGGTAGTATGAGAGTCTAACTGCACTAGTTGCTTCACCTGAGTCAATCAAGGCTCTCACATTCCTTACACTCTTTCCTTGTCCTACCTCTATGGTCACAAAGGGATGTCAATCGATTATTCGAGGAACAATTGCACCTGATGTTTGGCACATGGCCACGTGATATCTTGGGGCATTAGGATTGACATCTAGGCCTTGCTACCTTAACTTATTTTGCCTAATGCACTCTTTAGCCTCTGCCTTTGCTTCTTCTCTAACCCTTAACTCTTCTTCTTTTCGTTTCTTATTAGTGTTGAGTCTCATGAGCATATCCTCTATAAGAGATTCTTATATATATATATATATATATATATATATATATATATATATATATATATATATATATATATATATATATATATATATATATATATATATATATATATATATATATATATATATATATATATATATATATATATATAGTTTGGCAAGATGTCACCTTCTAGAGTGGCCAATTGAACTGCATCGTTGGTGGAAATTCTATTACCGACCATGGGTCCATATCCTCTTTTTTCTAGTTTACGGGCATGCTGCTTTAGTGTATAAACCAACACTAGGTCTCCCTCTTTCAATCCTTTATCCTTGATGTGTGCATTGAAGTATGCCTTTTGTTTTTTCTTTGCAACATACATGCTTGCTATCGCTCGTAGCCTAGTCTCACCTAAGTGTCCTAATTCAAATATTATGGAGGATAGCTTGTGTCCATTCCACTCGTGCTTTCATGCTACTTTTAAAGTTGGGATCAGGAAGTCTAATGGTAACACAACATTCTACCCGAAGACCATATGAAATGGGGTCGCATTGAGTACCATTTTGTAGGGAACTCGATAAGCCCAAACAACATGATGAAGTTGTTTATCCCAATCAGGGTGTTTATTATTTACCAATTTTGTCAATACATTACATAGGATCCTATTTGTGCTCTCAGTTTGTCTGTTAGCTTGTGGATGATAGGGGGCAGTCTTCTTATGTATCACCAAGAATTCTTGGAGAAGGTTTTCAATGACTTCATTCAAGAAGTGTGTACCTCCATCACATACTAACTCTATTGATAACCCATATATAGTGAAAACATTCTTGAATAAGAACTTAGGTATCATTTGAGCATTGTTCTTTGTTGTGGACTTCTACGCACTTTCTAAGGTAATGTGTGGCTACAATAATGTATTCTGCATGGGAGTTTCTAGTTGGGGGGTTAATAGGGCCTACAAAGTCTATAGCCCACTTCAAGAATGCACGTTCTCCCATCATTGGCCTCAAAGGCATCTCGTCTTTTATGATCCGATATTGTGCATGTTGGCATGTGTCACATCTCTTCACATAGGTATGTGCATCCATATGAAGAGCGGTCCACCAAAGTCCTTAGAATAGAATGGTCTTAATTACTCGACCAGGCCCAAAGTGTCCACTGTAACACTACTATGTGCAGTTTCTAAGATTTTCAAATAGTTTGATTCGTGAATGCACAGTCTTAAGTAACCATCTTTGCCTCTTCAATATAGGTTGTCTCCTACTAAGGCATAGTCCTGAGCCTCTTGCTCCATGCTTTGTTTTCTTGCTAGAGCAGCCTCGTTGGGTAGTGTTCTCGATCTCATAAATTCTACCAATGGAGCACTCCATTCTGGAATTAACGATACATGATAAAGGGTAGCATACTCCACTGGGGGTCTTTTTTGGCACACTGGACAATTCTTGATTGTCTCATGTATTTCTTTGTCCACATTAGGCCAATAAACTCCTAAATGTTTCAAATTTTGCAATATTCATTGTTTAGAATAGTGATTTCCTAGCAATCCTTCATGGACTTGTTGCAACCAACTGCTATGTTCATCCTCCTCGACACAACAAGCTAATGCACCCTCTGTATCTCGTTTCTAGATACTTCCTGCCAATTTTTGATATTTTTGTGATTTTACAATTCCATCTTTGTGGGTCCGAAAGTTAGTACAGGTACCAACTTATTTGCCCATTTAGGAAAAACTTCTAAATTGATCAAATAAGCATTGGGCAGTTCATCAGACACTCCCTTGCGATGACTCTCCTAAAGTGATGCGAGAAAGGTGATCCATCATGAGGTGGGTCCTATCTTTCCTAACCACCACTTCAAAGTCATATTCCATTAGTAAGAGGAACCATCTTACTAAGCGTCATATATTGCAAGGTTTATGACCAAATATAATAAAGCTTGATGATCAGGGTCCCGCTAAAGCATTGCAACCTATCCCTCCATATGAGGCTTGGCATGGTCGCAAGCCTAAACAACAATGCCAAAAATTGGATGATAAAGGAATGAAACATGTATTTGTTGGGTACAATTAAGGCTATCATCTGTATCATCCATAGATCAAATGCATTCTGGTTAGCCATGATGTTGTTTTTGTGGAAGATGCTATTCAACCATTACTTTTATGCACTAAGGAGACATTTGTTAGCTCCAAAGACATGTATGATACTTTGTTGCCTCTTTTTACAGGTGAAAGTCTAGTGCTAGTGCTAATGAGACAAATTCTGAGCCTTTACAAGTTTCATGTGATGATACAAATCATTCCATTTTTTATTCAGATTTACATGATGCACTTGTTGATGAGAGAACTGATATTGAGGAGCCAAAAAATATGCCAAAATGGCGGTGCAAACTTTGCGTGACAACAAATTAGATGCACCTCTGTCATATCGTACTTGTTTAGGCTCTCATAGTGCTTCTTTTGCATCAGATTTCTATGCTATGGCTGCCTCTAGTCATTGTGATGAGAATGAGCCTGTTTCATTTGATGAAACACAAAATTCAAAAAATTGGATGGCTACTATGCAACCTGAATATGGTGCTATAATGAAGAATGATACCTTGCCTTTGTGTGACTTTCCTCCTGGTAAGAAGGTCATTGGCACTAAGTGGGTATACAAGCTTAAGCATAAGCCTGATGAAATACTTGACAGGTATCAGGCTAGGCTTGTTGCAAAGGGTTCTGCTTAGAAAAGAGGCATTGATTTTGATCAGACCTTTGCTCCTACTTGTCAAATGACTATTGTTCATAGCATTTGTGCACTTCCCTGCTCGCGAGAAGGCCATTGGCACTAAGTGGATATACAAGCTCTAGCATACGCATGATGGAACAGTTGACAGGTATAAGGCTAGGCTTGTTGCAAAGGGTTATGTTGAGGAAAGAGGCATTGATTTTGATGAGAGCTTTGCTCCTACTTACTGAAGGACTACTGTTCGTAGCGTCTGTGCACTTGCAACTCATCATGGTTGGAATGTACATGAGTTTTACATTAAAACTACATTTTTGAATGGTGACTTGCATGAAGAAGTGGTTGTTTTTCAACCCCATGGCTTTGTGCAAAAAGGGCATGGGAACCAGGTGTGCAGGTTAAAGAAGGCATTATATGGTCTAAAGCAAGCACCACATGCTTGGTGAAAAGATACATGCCTATCTGATTGCACATGGTTTTGAGAATAGTCCAATTGAAAGTACCTTATATGTTAAGCATGCAAATGATGTGCTTCTGAGCATTGTTGTGTATGTTGATGACATGCTGCTCACTAGTCCTCATGAGAAGCATATTGCTAGTTTTAAGGCTGATTTGCATTCCTCATTTGAAATGTCTGATTTGGGGCATTTGCATCATTATTTAGGCATTGAGTTTATGCAAGTTGATCGGGTAATAGCTTTGTGTCAAACGAAATATATTGACACATTATTGCAACATTTTGGCCTTGAATACTATAAACCTATTACCACTCCTATGGAGATAGGTTTACGATTGAGTCATTCATGATGCTGAAGATGCACTTATGCTGTTCTCTATTACCAAGCTATTGGATGCTTGATTTATTTTTTGGATTACTTGGCCTGAGATTCAGTTTGCTGTCTCACATATGAGCAAGTTTATGCATTGCCCAGGTGTCAAGCACTGGTAGGCGGTTAAGTGCATCTTTTGCTATTTTAGTGATACTCAGATAGTTGGATTGATTTATCCCCAGGGGAGATCACTACCACCAGATTTACATGCTTTTTTTGACTCTGATTGGACTGGTTTCTATGACATTTGTGTGTCCATCACTGGTCTTTGCTTCATGCTTGGTAGCTCATGCATATCCCAGTTGAGCAAGAAGCAGCCTACTGTGGCCACTTCTAGTTGTGAGGCCGAGTATAGGGAAGCTTTCACAACGATTGTTGAGTGTGTGTGGCTCAGATGCCTTATGGTTGATTTGGGTGTCGGTCAGTCTTTTGCCACCACCATCTTCACTGATAGTCAGAGTGCATTGGCAGTTGCTAAGAACCCTGTGTTCCATGCTCTCACTAAGCACATTGAGGTGCACTATCATTATGTCAGGGAGATTGGTGGAGAGATCTGTTTGGCATATGTGCCCACACAGGAGAACATTGTAGACCTTTTCACAAAGGCTCTGCCTAGGGAGAAGTTTAAAGCTTTCCACAAAGATTTAGGCTTACTTCCTTTTGTAGATTGATTCCACATAGCTTGGCACTTCCTTATACATGAGTGCCAACTCCTTGTTCACTGCATCACTCTTAGGGGGATTTGTTGATATATTTAGGTAGTGATGTGTGTGAACAATCTAGGACTATCGGTGCACTTTTTTCCATCTATAGGAGGTTTTTTCCCTTGGCTTGTATATACACCTATAGCCCTAATGGGTTACTCATCTTTGTACATTCTAGTGGTGAAACATTTAGTATTGTGTGTCGTGCTCCAAGCTTTATCTTCTTCTTCTTCCTTAAGATGTTCACATGCTCTCACAGACCTCAAACTCCAACATGAAGAAGGGTATGATATTTTCTATATAGGGTTGAGAATGCTAAGAATTGAAGAAGGAAATATTGCATAAAAAACAGAGAAACATATCCAAGAAGTTAGCAACAAAAACTCATATTTAGAGGAAGTGCAAGTGTTGGCAAGAGCCAAGGTAGTCAAGGTGGCTTTACAAGACAAGGAAGCCATATGAGAGAATCAAAGCAGAGGGAGAATCAAGTAGGACCAAGCAGGCAAAGCAGTCAATGAAGACCTGGCAACTAGGCCTACATAATTTTTCAAATAAAAACTCTTTACAATAGTGATTTTAGTCACTACATCCCATTGTAAATACTATATTTTGATGATTCTTACTCCATTCTGTGCAAGTCGAGGAGTCCTTGAGCTTAAATTGTATTAGATGTAAGTATGTATAAAATTTTCATCTTTTTTAAAGCTCATTTGAGCCTCCAAATTAGCGTAGGAACCTATTTTTTAACTAGGCCAGATGCTAGGTCTGGACAAGGCCAAAAGCTAGTTAAAAACTATAAAAGAAGCTAGAGAGCTCATTTTTGGGGTTAGAAAATTGGGAATTGAAGTGAACAAAAGAGCTTGAAATCTTGTTTTTGGCCGATTAAGGATTCCATTGATTCATCTCTTTGTCTTGTCAAGTGTGCATGTGTGTATGTATGTGTGTGCATGCTTGTGTGCTTCTCACTCACTCACTCACTTGTGCACTTCACTTGCTCACGGTCATCATACCCTCCTCACATCTTCCTGGATTGACGATTATGAGGTGGATCTCCTCACGTTGGTACTTGCCATTATGCTAGAGTGACAGCAAGCCAGAGATGTGATCAAGGATAAAACTTTAGAAAAATATAATAACCTCAATTACCAAAAGCGGCAAGAACAAAAAACTTCACAAAGTAATTCAAAACATAAAAAACCAACTGTTAAGGATGAAAAAGAAGAAAAAATTTATGTTCCATCTAATTTCAAGAAATATGAGATTGAGGGGAGATTATTGCTCAACTTGAAACCTAGGAGAGAGAATAAAAAAGGAGAGTCCTATGACAACTAAGAAGAAATAAAAATGATTGTAATAGCTCAAGAGAGGGAAGAAGATAGAGAGATAGTGATAGTATATGACATGGAAAAAAAGGAAGAAGAGACTTTAATCAAAATAGTCAGAGAGTTTAGAGATGTATGTTCTATAGCTACAAAGATTTGAAGGGTATAGATCCCAATATTTGTGTGCATAGAATAGCCATTGCTCCAGATACAAAACCTAGTAAGCAAAGGCAATATACATACAATGAAAAATACTCTGCAAAGATTAAAGAGAGAATAGATAAATTATTGGCTACCAAAGTCATTTATGAAATTGAGTACACAGAATGGACGTCTCCAATAGTTGTGGTTCCAAAGAGGAATGGTAAACTTAGGGTATTCATAAATCTTAAAAAAGTGAATGCTACAACTATCAAAGATAGCTATTCACTGCCAATCATAGACCTCTTGCTAGAGAAAGTCTCTTGAAAAGAAGTTTATAGTCTTTTGGATGGATTCTCAGGAAATAATCAAGTAGCTATTGCATTAGAAGACCAACATAATATTGCCTTTGCAACTGAATGGGGTTTATATGCATTTATAGTTATGCCTTTTGGTCTAACAAATGCACCAGCCACATTCTAAAGGTTGATGTGTCATGTGTTTAAAAATTCTCTAAAGAACATAATGGAGATTTATGTAGATGATTTATGCACTTTTTCTAATTAGAGAGTAGATCATCTACAAGACCTAGAGAATATATTAAAAGAATGTTGAACTTACAGAGTCTATCTAAATAAAAAAAAGTGTGTTTTTTTGTCAGACAAGGAAGAATGTTAGGACACATAGTTTCTAAGAATGGAATCACAATTAATGAAGAGAAAATTAGAGCTATAGTCAATCTATCAAAACCAATAAATATGAAGGAATTAGAAACATCTATGGGAGATTTTGGTTATTATAGTAAATTTTTATATAAGTTTGCAGATATGCTAAACCTCTATATGCATTGATCACCGAATTTGAGTGGATGTGAGAAAGCCTTTGAAATTCTAAAAACTTGTTTGGTCATAGCACCTATACTAAAAACACCAGAATGGGATGTGATATTTCATGTACTTGTAGATGCTTCTAATTTTTCCTTAGAATGTGTCTTAGCACTATCCATAGAGGGAAGAAAACTAGATTTTCCCATTACCTATGCAAGTAGAAAATTGAATCATACTGAGAAAAACTACACCACAACTGAAAGAGAGGGTTTAGGAATAATGTTTTCCGTAAAAAAAATATAGACATTATCTCTTGGCTGACAAGTTCAAATTCTTCGTGGATCATCAAGCTTTATTATACTTGGTGAATCAACCTTGTCAAATAGGAAGAATAGTGAGGTGTTTTTTACTTCTTATGGAGTTTGAATTTGAAGTTGTGGTAAGACAAGGAAAAGCCCATTTGAGAGCATACCATCTATCAAGGATTCTCAATGGAGAAAAATCACATCTAATTGATGATGCATTGCTTGATGCATATCTCTTTAATGTAGAAAGCATACCAAAATGGGCAAGCTCCTTGGTACCAATTCTATAAATTGGACCAAACAGATCAGAGTGGACTTCACAGCACTTAATTTTGCAAAGTAAAAACTTTATTCTTTTATCAGGACATTTGTACCATGTGAACTACATTGCCGTACTAGAACACTGTGTTCCTAAAGAAGAAGAAGGCACTTATTTAGAAAAGGCAAATCTTTGGAATCCATGCTTCCATGCTTCAAAGATTGGCACGTTAAATAACTTAACAGGGATGGGAGTTCATTGGCAAACTAAAGAAATAAATGTGGAATTATGTATAGCTCAATGTGAAAAATGTCAAATAAATCATCAAAGTGATTTGATAACATTGTTTTTGTTTCAAGAGAATCCTAAGTGGAGTAGCCATATAGTGGAACAACTTATGATTCAGTTTGAGCTACTAAAAAATTGTAGCTTGTTTCAGAGTGATGTATGTGGTCCTATGCAGACACCCTCTTTTGGGAATTATCTTTACGTCGTGACTTTCATCGATTACTTTTCCAAGCATGCATGGGTATATCCATTGAAAGCAAAGTCCGAAGTGTTTATGTGCTTCAAATAGTTTCTGATTTTGGTTGAAAATCTCTCAGCATGTAAAATGGGCACCCTGCATTCTGATCAGGGGGGAATATATGTCTTCTGACTTTAATGCATTTCTAACTGAACATGGGATAAAACATCAGTGTACAATTCTGTATACACCTCAACAGAATGGAGTTGCTGAATGGAAGAACATGTCACTCATGGAGATGGCGAGGTGTATGGTCAAGAGTCAGGCTTTACCACATTGTTTTTGGCTTGAGGCTATCATGTGCGCAGCATATGTACTTAACGGGTGTCCCACAAAAGCATTGCAGTATATCCCTCCATATGATGCTCGGCATGGTCGTAAGCCATGTGTTGCTCACCTGCGTGTTTTTGGTTGTCTTGCATATGCATTAGTGCCTAAACAACAACATAGGAAATTGGATGATAAAGCAACAACATGTATTTTTGTTGGGTACAATTCTGAAAGCAAAGGCTATTGTCTATATCATCCATAGATCAAACACATTTTGGTTATCCATGATGTTGTTTTTGTGGAAGATGCTATTTAGCCACTACTTTCATGTATTAAGGAGACATTTGTTAGCTCCAAAGACGTGTATGATATTCATTGCCTCTTTGTATAAGTGGAGAGTCTAGTGCTTGTCCTAATGAGGCAACTTCTTAGCCTTTACACGTTTCATGTGATGATGCAGATCATTCCATTTTGGATGTAGATTTACATGATGCACGTGTTGATGAGAGAGCTGATATTGAGGAGGCAAAGACTATGCCAAAATGGATGCTGCAAACTTTGCGTGATAGAAATTAGATGCACCTCCATCATATCGTACATGTTCACGCTCTCACAGTGCCTCTTTCGCGTCAGACTGCTATGGTATGCATGCCTCTAGTCTCTATGATGAAAATGAGCCTGTTTCGTTTGATGAAGCACAAAATTCTAAAAATTGGATGGTTGCTATGCAATCTGAATATGATGCTATAATGAAGAATGGTACCTGGTCTTTGTGTGACTTGCCCCCTTGCAAGAAGGCCATTGTCACTAAGTGGGTATACAAGCTAAAGCGTAAGCTTGATGGACTAGTTGATAGTTATAAAGCTAGGATTGTTGCAAAGGGTTATGCTTAGGAAAGAGGAATTGATTTTGATGAGACCTTTGCTCCTACTTGCCGAATGACTATAGTTCATAGCATCTGTGCACGTGGAGCTCATCATAATTGGAATGTACATCAGTTGGACATGAAAACTACATTTCTGAATGGTGATTTTCATGAAGAAGTGTATGTTTTTCAGCCCCATGGCTTTGTGCAAAAAGGGCATGAAAACTAGGTGTGCAGGTTAACTAAGGCATTATATGGTTTAAAGTAAACACCACGTGCTTGGTATGAAAAGATGCATGCCTATCTCATTGCATATGGTTTTGAGAACAGTCCAACTGAAAGCACCTTGTATGTTAAGCATGCTAATGGTGTGCTTCTGATCATTGTTGTGTATGTTGATGACATGCTGCTCACTGATCCTCATGAGAATTATATTTCCGATTTTGAGGCTGATGTGCATGCTTCATTTGAGATGTCAAATTTGGGGCATTTGCATCATTATTTAGGCATCTCGTTTATGCAAGTTGATGGCGGAGTAGCTCTGTGTCAAACGAGATATATTGACACATTATTGCAATGTTTTAGCCTTGAAGACTGCAATGTTCCATGCTTGCACTAAGCACATTGAGGTGCATTATCATTATATCATGGAGAGGTTCTTTGCTAGAGAGATCATCTTGGCATATGTGTCCACGCAGGAGAACATTGCAGACCTTTTCATGAAGGCTCTGCCTAGGGAGAAGTTTGAAGCTTTCAGCAAAACTTTGGGCTTACTTCCTTTTGTGGATTGATTCCACATAGCTTTGCACTTCCTTATACATGAGTGTCAGCTCCTTATTCACTGCATCACTCCCAAGGGGGATTTGTTGATATATTCAGGTAGTGATGTGTTTGAACACACTAGGACCACTAGGGCACTTTTTTCCTTCTTTAGGAGGTTTTTTCACCACGGCTTGTATATATGCCTATTGCCCTAACATGTTACTTATCTTTGTACATTGTAGTGTTACATTCAGTATTGTGTGTTGTGCTCCAAACTTCTTCTTCTTCCTTGTGCTGTTCGCGTGCTTCAACAGACCTCATACTCCACTGAGTACATACCAATTACAGTTAAAAACAAAAGAAAAATATGAACCATCAAAGTGAAACCTCATCATCAGAAAACAATTTAAGTACATTTCTTAAGACCCCATTTTTGCACCATATAGAAGGCTGCATGACCAAAGTATGCATGTCTAGGTTACACTACAAAGCCGTGCATTCACTAGGCACAAGGGATTCAGACCCATGCACATGGAGAAGCTCTTTTCATATTAGTAAAAAAAGGAAGGAGGGAAAGACAAATATGAAGAACTTCTTGATCCCATCATCAATATATATATATATATATATATATGTGTGTGTGTGTGTGTGTGTTTGTGTACACAAATATTTTACTAATTTTTCTTGGGCACAAAGCAAGGGATATGAGCATGTGAGTGAGTGGTATTGTTTTTTATCATTTTTGTTTCCAATTTTGTTATGTTCTATGGAGAATACATATCTGTGTCTTTTTATTTTTTCCTTCAAAAATTCTTCCGATTGCACCAAAATAACCTTTCTTTAGTGAGATGAGCACAAAGTTGTAGGAAAGAGTAATCATACTAATATGCGATGTTGAGTGGTGTGAATTTTGATTTTCTTGTGATGAGGCAAAAAGTGACTTTTTGAGTCTTTTATTAATTTGTGTGGAGTGTTGGTGTGATGCCTTTTATAGGAAAATGACTAAAAGGCTTCCAATAGCTGAGTTGGAAGTAGATGCAATATCACTGTCAAGGGGACACTGGTTCCTTGATAGTGACTCACAAGATGAAGTGCTGGAACAAGAATTAGACCAAGAAGAAGTTCAAGAGCAAGAATAGATAGAAAAGGAGTTAAAAGAATTTTGAAAGATACTCAGTAAGCATATCTTTGTTGTGAAGAGAGTAAAGTACAAATACACCATGCTCTACCAAGAATTTCATAATTTCCAGAGATCAACAACAACATATAAGAGGTGGAAAGCAGTTGGTCTTCACAAGCTAAGGAAGAACCAATGTTCGTCATTGAGTTTGATAGGTGTGAACAAGTGATGTCATCTTTACATGAGTTGAAAAGGGGTGCATAATCATATATGGTATGCAAAGTAAAGAATTCAAAAAATGAAATGGTGACCATCCCCATCAAGGCAGAACACATCAACGCTGCCTTAATTTCTATACCATGGGCACAAAAGTGGATGTGAGTTTTGACAAGAAGAACTCAACTACATATTTTGGGTATACAAAGTGCTCTAATTTCAAGGACAAGGCCAATGAAGAGCTAGCCATCATAATATTTTTGCAGCTTCTTTGTTTTCCAAGGTTGCCTAGATATACAATACCACATAAGCCAATTACTCTGGTGATGTGGAACAACAAGGACAAAACAAAACCATTTGGAGTGGTGGACATGTCTCGCTATGCCCATGAACAACTGAAAGAAGTAGCTAAGCACAAGGAGTCCAAGAAGTTTATGAATGTGAGCACATTTGCTAACAAAGATTATCTATCATGTGCTTGACATGGAAGATAAATTGTTACTTGCTTGAGAAGCTCAAGTATTCAAGACATCCATGATTGGAGTTATGAGTTCAACGAAGATTGTGGTTGCTAAAGAGGCACGAAGAAAAAGAAAAGGAAAATACCACAGTCAGTAAAGAAAAGAAAGATATGCCAAGAAAGATAGAGCTGGAAGAGAAGGAGATCACTGAGGAAGAAATAAAAGCTGAACAAAAGTGAGTACAAGCAAAGAAAGAGCCATACCCTCCTCAGACCAGCACTGAGAAATTATACTCCTATCTTATGCAGGGGGTGATAAAAGAGCTGCTTATGAAGCCCAATATCAGAAGATGCTAGAAGATTTCTCTAATAAGGCAAGTGATTGGAATCAACAAAAGAGGGAGCACTGTGAATATCTCCATGAGCAAATGATCATTGATGAATCCAAAGACAAAGGTGGTGTTCATCAAAAAACAAGTTACACTTTTATCATACTTCAAGGAACTCCAAGGCCCACCAAAAAAGAGGACCACAATCGTGGCTACAATTAGGAAACCAAGAAAACAGCCAAAGAAAAATAGAAAATTGAAGAGAGCAAAGGAGAAAGCAATCCTTGAGAAGAAGAATGAAGAAGGAGTTAATACTAGAGCATCAACTCTGATTTACAAGATTGGATCTGAAAAGGAACAAACAAAAATAGTAGAAACGGTGCCTATGATTCCTAAAGACAAATCAGATTTTGATACACACATTGATATTGAATGTTTTTTTATTAATAAGTTTAAATTTATCAATTCCTAACACCCCTAGCAAGTCAGTGCATACTCAACTGAAGGAGCTTGAGGAATTAGAAAAGATAACAGAGCTTGAGAAAGAATGCATCTCCAGAGAGACTCATGTAGAAGCACAAGTAGATGAAGATGTTGTTCTCACAAAAGTATCTCAAGAGTACAAAGAAGAAGGAAGAGAAGCTCTCAAAGAAAGCACAATTCATAAAAATGTGGAGAAATTTGAATAATTGGTAGATCAACAGTAAAAAGTTTGACAAGCTGGGTACCTAAGTGGTCTATGATGGCTAATCTCGACACATCAAGCACATAACAATGGAAAAAGCACTACCCAAAATTCAGAATATTGTATTAAGATCACTGATATAGAAGAGAAAACAATAGAGACAACAAAAAAAGAAGAGATAATACACAATGTAGCAAAGGAAATTCAGAATGTGTTAGATGAAATTCAGAATGAAGATTCACATCATGATATAGAAATGAAAGATGCAATCAGTTGAGAGCAAGAAGGCTTAAAGGAAACACATGAAGAGGAGAGGCACCTTGAAGAAATTACCAACCTACAAGCTACTAATGATTGACGAGAAGTCAATGAAGAAGAATAGGAAGAAAATTTTGCAATTCTGAGTTCAAAATCGTGAATTTTGAGCCTCAAAATCATTTTTTTTTGGTTTTGCGAAAAAAATATCAAATAATCCTACTATATGACCAAAAGTGATTTACGTTGAATGTTCTTGCTCATAGGTGTTGAAAATTCCCTGCTTGCAATTAACTCACACAATCGCAATTCTCTCTCTCTCTCTCTCTCACTCACTCTCACAAATCCAAGTCCTTTATTTATAGTTTCAACTCACAATCGCGATTTTCACTCTTTCTTATGAAATTCAAACTTTGACCTTTGATTTGAACCTATTATTCTCTCTACCCTCTTTTGCAACAAAAAAATAAATCAATTTGCTCAAAATTTTGATGATCTTACCATTCATAGAAAATCATGATTCTCTACAAAAAATCTTGTTTTTGGGTTTTACCTTTGTTTTTGCAAAAAATTTCACTTCTTTTGATGAAATACCTTCTTTTAAGTCCAATACTACTTTCCCACTCCTATGTACTTGTAAAACAAAGTGAATAGTGATTTTTCAAAAAAAAAAAACAAAAAATAATGTTCTGTTTACTTTCCAAACAAGAAATTCATTTTTCTTTCTATTATGAGTATTGGTTATTCATTGATGTAATCTTTTTTATCAAAAAAATTTTGTTTTTCCCTTAGTTTTTCTATTTTCTATTATTTTTAAAAAATTTTCCCCAAACAAAAAGTAAACAATTTGTCTAGATTTTCGTGAAAATGAAACTAAAAAGCTGATAAAAAAGATTGAGATCTTGTATTTTGAAATTAGAGAACAACATGAAACTCCTTGCTCCTCCTTCTAAACAATATGAATGAAGATATCTCTCCCAAAGATAAACACACTCACCTTTTCATCATTGCACACTTGATGATTCAAAAAATGATTTTGAAAAAGTGTTTGTTACCATCAACTTGGAAGGTCCAACAAGGTCCAAAGCTCCAGTCCTTGAAAGCTTTTCTTACTTCCTCGACAACGACACCAAAAGTGTTTGTTCTACTTTGGAGTTGTCCTCTCCAACCATTATAGTATAAAGGAAACAACAATCTTAAACACTTTAAATCTTCAATTCGAGAAGCATATTAAGACCACAACCCCTTCTTTAACAATGGATTCCAAGATTTCTGATGTAAGATCAGTTTCAATAGAGATTTCACAGCTTTTATGGAGCATTCTAGGTTTTCTTGTAAATAGAGCTAGAAAAAAGCCTTTTTAATGATTTCTGTGCTTAGAGTGTGCCATTTTTCACAAGGAAGACATTGGTAACATCAAACTTTAATTTCAATACCTGTATCTTAGAGATGAGAGAATTATGATTCTGACAGAACCACACAGTCAAGTTGAACAGCACTTTCCAAGGTTATAGAGACTCATAATGATGAAATGGACTTAGAATAGCATGAAATACTCAAAGAACAATTGATCACAACAACAATTCCATGATAAATACTCAAAAAATAATAACTAAATCACCATGAAAACTAAATGACGAGATTTAGAGAAGATAGGCAAGAGCTCTCAAGTTCACATTAACCATTCAAGTACAAATGATCATCCCCAAAAATGAGTCATAACTTAACTTATATATTATTCCAAGTGTCTCCTTTCACACTTGAAAATTGGTCCTCTAAACTAATCAAATTTCTACTCACTTGAGAACTCTAAAAATTCTCAAGAAATTACATAGGTTATCTTTAACCATGAGGAAAACTTTTCCTCATTTTTATATCCATCAAAGCTTCCTATATTACAAAATTACTATTTTATAAAACATTTATGTTTCCAAAAAGAGTTCTTCTAACACATAGGCACATGGATTGATAGATTTGTCCATCAAAATTCACATTATCCCTCACATTCCCTCTTGCAAAATAGCAAAGCCTCAAAGACCTTACAACCCTATGCTAGGCAAGGAATGAGGCTCCAGATTCTTACCTCTAAAAATAGTTGGAGAGTGAGCATATGAATAGAGGAGATTCAATGGACACTTTTTTGACAAAGATCAAGGATTTGAAAGAGCAGTTGATTTTGGTTGATGATATTCTTTCCCGATAGTTCACTTGTGTAGACTATTCTTAACGATCTTCTACATTCTTATCAGAGTTTTGCTTCTATTCTTCATTTGATGATGAAATAAAATCAAAACCTCTTAATTGTTGAGGGTTTAGACTTTTTTTGTTCTATGAAGATCAGTCTAGGCAGAGAAGCTCAATTATGTGTGTTGTAAATCAAGCTTTCTTAGTTAGTTAGAAGTGCAAAGGTAAATGGATTTCGTCTACTAGTAAGCAAAAATATACTAATGTTGCATAGTCAAAAAAAGAAGAAAAAGATGACAAGAAAATAGAAAAGCAGAAACACTTTTGCAAGTATTGTGAGGCAAATGATCATGTCATTAAATTGTATCCTAGACTAGCTACAAAAGAAGCAAAGAAGAAAATGTATGGAATGGTTCTTTCAAAAGCCTCTACACAAAGAACAGAGTCTACTAACCTTATTTAAAATGAAGAATGGGTCTTTGATACTCATTCTAGTTATGACCCATGTTCTCATGAGCAGTGTATGTTTGTGGTAGACTTGGAATTTTTTCACTTCACTTGAGTCTCCTTCTTGAGCGAATACTATCACATATTCTAACAACTCCTCTATCCTATCATGGGAGTTGAAAAAATCATTATAAATACTATGGATAATGGTTCTTTCATATTTTCAAAGGCCCTATATTTTCCAAGGATCAAGAAAAATCTATCAGATTCAATATGCACTAAGATTGGCTTCATTGTTAAATTTACTAATTACAAATGCACATTTCATGATCTCTCAAGTCGTGATGTTAGCATTGCATCTATGATTTCATGTCATGGGATGTATAAACTTATAGATTATGCAAAATTTGAGAATGATTTAGCATGCGTAGCTCATGATTCGCAAGCTATTTCAGATGTAAAACTTTGGCATGCATACTGGTTTTGAAATGTATTTTTGTTCGATAATTCTAAAAGCAAACTATGTCATCTATATGATCCATAGAATAAACACATTTTGGTTAGCGGTGATGTTTTTGTGGACGATGCAATCCATTCCTTACTTTCATGTACTAAGTAGACATCAATTATCTCAAAGGATGTGTATGAGACCTTGTTTACTCTTTTTTATGAGTTGAAAGTCAATTGATGTTTCTAGTGAGGTAATTTCTCATTCTTTATATGTTTTAAATGATGATGCAAATCATTCCATTTATGATGTAGATTTACATGATGCGTTTATTGATGAGAGAGTTGACATAGAAGAGGAAGAAACTATGCCTAAATTATTGGTAGACCCTTTGAGAGATAGCAAGATAGATGCACCTTTGTCATATCATACTCGTTCATGCTCTCATATTGCTTCTTTTGCATCAAATTTCTCTAGAATGGATGTATCTAATCTTTGTGATGAGCATGTTTCGTTTGAAGAAGCGCACAAAATTTATAAAATTGGATGGATGCTATGCAATCTGAATATGATGTTATTATGACGAATGATACTTGATATTTATGTGATTTGACTACTGACGAAAAGGCCATTGGTACTAAATGGGTATACAAGCTAAATGTAAGCTTGATGGAACAATTGATAAGTATAAGGCTAGGCTTGTTGCTAAAGGTTATGCTCAAGAGAAGGGCATTGACTTTGATGCCCCCTTTTCTCCCACATGCCAAATGACCACAGTTCCTAGCATTTGTGCATTTGGAGCTCATCATGGTGAGAATGTACATCAATTGGACATTAAAATTGAATTTATAAATGGTGATTTATATGAAGAAGTGTATCTATTTCATCCCCATGGTTTTGTGTAGAAAGAGCATGACAACATAGTGTGCAAGTTGAAAAAGCCATTGTATGGATTGAAGCAAGTACCACATGCTTGGAAAGAAAAGATGCAAGCCTATTGTTCACAATCAAGGCCAAGTTGGAAGAGAGATAAGCTGAGAATTGAGCAGTCAAAAAAGAAGTGGAAGCATGTGAAGAAATCCCCATAGTTCATTTCTCATATAAACATATAACTTTCTATAAAACAATGATTTTTATCACTAACCCATTGTGTAAAAATCTTGCATTTATAAAAAAGATGCTCCATTTTGCAAAAGTCAAGAAATCCTCAAGTTTGAGGACCTTAAGTAGAAGCTACATTTTGAATTTCATAGATTTGGTGCTCATTTGAGCCTCCGAATTAGCATTACAACCTATTTTTTAACTATTCGAACATTAGCTTTGAAATCGCCCAAAACTCACCTAAAAACTGTAAAAGGAGCCAGAGAACTCATTTTTGGGTTCACTTAGTAGGTTCTTGACTTGGAGAGAGCTTGTACAAGATAGTGATAAGCTTGTAACCTTGTTGATGAATAGAGTCCTCCATTGTTGCCCTTTATTGCGTCTACCATGTAAGTCTGTGTGTGTGCATGTTGTGTGCCTCTCACCTCCACATCTACCCACATCAGTCGCTCACGATCTTCATATCAGCCTAACACTCCATGGATTGAAAATTACAATGTGGATCTCCATCGATGTTGATACTCATCATTGTTCTATGAGTGACACAAAAGTTTGGCATCATTGCAAAGGAGAACTACTCAAGGGCGAGCATGTGATGGTAAGAGAGTAGGGTAGAGATGTTGGAGTGTAGGTAAGTAGTTATTGCAAGGTTTTTTGAATTTATTTTTCATCTACATATTCATTTGCATTGCCTTCATTCATTTCCCCTCATCCCCCTACACCATCTCCATCTTCATTGAATTTCACTTTCCCGACCATATAACCACCTTCCATCACTTCCCCTCAGTAGCCATATGATTATAATTTTTAGGGTTGCGATAGGGACATCAAAGTTCAAGAAATGATAAAGGGATAGCAAGATCAAGATTGGAAAATATAATTGCAACAATTGAAAACCTAAAGGAAAGAATGTGAACAAATGAGAAAACAAGTAATTCGAGACACACAAGTTACTCTTGAAGACACTACATCAAGACAAGAACCAAACAAATGTCACTTAAACAAAGAACAAGTGATTGAGAATCAAAGGACCATTCAAGAGAAAGAATCGGTGTGAGGGAAAGTAGTAAACAAATTAATGAACTTGAGACCATGTAAGTATCTCGAAAAAGTAGATTGGAAAACCTTAAGGTCTTTTGAAGCTAGTGTCAATTGCAATGTCAAGTCTTGGAATTCACATAGTCATCACGCCAACCTGATTTCAGAAATTAGCAACTCGAATAAGTTCATATAAGATGCAACTCAAATATGTCCATACCAATTGATTAGGTTCTCACATCTATGAGGATGGATTGAGGAGATGAGTGATCTAACCAAGAAAATTTGATCACCCTTACAGGATAGATCAC
>CM035433.1:2812643-2822643 GCA_020310875.1 Ceratopteris richardii | reverse complement strand
TGGCCAATGAATGCTTAAAAGCAGAAAGACTGAACGAAAAAGAGGAGGATGAAGGAATTGATTGGATGAAAGAGAGGATGAAGGATCATCAGTACAAGTGAGAAATCCTCAAAAGATTTCCACTTGACCAATCTTTATATTTACAGAGTGTGGTCCTAGTCTAACTGACACATTATCCTTGTTTCTCCAACAAGCCAAGGTTTCTTCCACAATTTTCACTAAACAATGCTTGTAGCTCTTCGCCCAAGCATGACTAAAGTATTGCACTGTTGCATTGCTCAAACCCTTCATGCTAATAAAGTTCACCCTTGACAGAACTATGTCATTTAGGCAAGCTTTGCTAGTCTTCTTAGCCAATCTTCTTGTCACTTTCCCTTGTTCTCAAGCACTTCCCTCACTCTCCATGAGTTCTTTGAGATCAAGCTCAGCAGCAATCACAGGATAATCTTCCTGCATTCCTGCATGGCTGTGTACAGAATTGGAGCCACAAAATCAATAAAATCAGTTGAGGGAACATTGATGCAATCAACCAGTAAAATAGTAAGTAATGTCTGTACCTGTTCATAATAGCTCCATGGTCTTCTTGTGAGCGGCATGCATAGATAACTCTGCCTATTATATTCTCCATTGGCAATTGCCCAAACATTCGGCTATCTCCAGATGTCTGAACAAAATGAAGCAGCAAAAGTTCAATTAAAATTTACCAGAAGGCCCTCTCTACTTAGTTTTCAACAAAAAAAAGGGAAGGAAAAAACCCTTTTCAGAATCCTCCCTTTGCTCCCCTTAAGCATACCCTCCCGATTCAGTCTTTCAAGGACACTAGAGACACAAGAACTCTAGAGCCTGATCACAATCACACAACCTCAAATTCTTGAAGCAATGGACATGGGTAGAATGATGTGTTGGTTTTTTAGGCCCACAATCAATAAAGAGACAAACATAAAATAGAGACATGGAGAGGATAGATCTCCTCCAAGTATCGATAAGCTCCAAGCTCATGTCCTCCTTGATGCTGAAGAAGAATCACAAACCCTAGCTGCTGCAGCCTGTCCTGCTTGTAGAAGAAGTCTGGCTGCTTGTACATGTGCTATTGAGCCATTGTCTATCATAGGAGTTCATATTCTCTTGTATATCTCTGCTACCCTTTCCAAAAGGTGCTGAATTACTTTAACAACTTGTTAAGACTTCATTTTCTCTCGTAGGAAGCTCGGTTCTCAGAGTTCTTGTACTTGTTAGAAAGCTTATAAAACAAGGATTCCAGACTCAAAAGGGTTTCGGGAAACTCTTCTTGTACTGTGAGTTATAGCTCTTTCTTTATCTTCTGTTCCATCTCGAAACTTGTGAGGAAAAACAGTATGTAATGTGTGACTGAATTGAATGATCTACAAGTGTCCAGTTCTAGTGATTGATAGTTCATTGGAAAGCCCTTAGTGTCTAGTTTATGTGCTTAAAGGGGTTGGTTGAGATATAACAGTTTTAGTGAGTGTTGGTATGAGTGTAGCTAGGTCTTGCGCAGGGTCCAAGCTTCTTGTTGTGCATTAGGAGGAGAAATCTTCCAACATTGGTATCAGTCCAGCCTGAAGACATCAAGGTAAGTGCAAGAAATCTCATTTAAAGCCCCAATAGTGAAGCAAAACAACAAGGTGAAGTACTTGAAGGCTACATCAAGGGGGAGCATTTGGAGGAGTGTTCACCATCAAAGTTATCTACAGATTCTATAGAGGTAACACACACCTACTTTTATCATGGCTGATAATTAAATGCTATTGAGAAGCTTGAGAAGAACAACTACCAACCTTGGAGGATTAGGATGCTCAGTTTCATACTAAGCAAGGATCTAGGTGGCATCATTGATGGATCATGCATCAGATGTCAAGGTAGTACCATTCGATCCTATGGCACCTACCCTACCTGAGTTGAAGGCCAGGAAAGATTGGGAGATCAGAAACAGAAAGGTAATGTTCATGATCTCACAATTTGTTAGTAATACTATGATTAGACATATTCAATCAATGGAAACAGCTAAGGACCTGTGGGATTACTAGGAGAAGATGTTTACAACTAACACCAAAGCTAGGAAGGTGTAGCCGAAGCATGAGCTTAACAACCTCAAGAAGCAAAGTAATCTATAAGTCTATGAGTACATTATGAAAGTCAAAAGCATTAGGCATTCCCTTGCAACAATAGCTACCCAAGTGGATGATGATGACATGGTGGCCTATTGTTTGAATGGTCTCAAGGAAGATGACAAATGGAGGCTATTCACTTCTTCTTTCTATACTAGAAAGAACATGTCAGACCTTGATCAACTTACCACACTCATGATCAATGAGAAGATGCCAAGGAGGAAACAAAGATAAAGGTTCTCATTCTATGTTGTATGCAAGGAATAGAGAGAAAAGTAGAGGCAAGGGAAGAGGCAGAGGAATGACAAACCAGTCCAAGGACACAAATGAAGATGAAGCTAGCACATCCTATGGCAAAGTCAAAGGAAAGAACCACAAAGGTAGAGGTAGAGGTGCTTACAACAATCAAGACAAGAGAATTCATGGAAACCAATGTCACATCAGTCCAAAATCCTTTTAGGGCAGAAACCCTAATTTTGGTACTTAATCATTTTTTACACAAAAAATGGGTAAAATTTTTATGAGCCTATCATGAAGAGCTTAAATGGTATATGACATGAAGTCATCAGAGATCAGATCTGGGAGAAACCTAACCCTAATTTTCTGCTGATTTAGGGTTTTTACCTCATTTGATAGCTCTCAGCTAGCTTGCAGGTCATAAAAATGTCAACCATTCATCCATCAGATGGTCAAAGTGTTGAAAAAGCTTGTTATAAGTAAAATTTAGCGATTCAACATAAAAAGCAACGATCCTAATTAAATGATCCCAACTTTAATTTAGCGAACAGCTTTTTTAGCAAGATTTTTTCGCATGGGAAGTTTTAGCCTATATAATAGAGCCTCTTGGTCACTTTGTAAGATATCCAACGCCAGCTTTGAGGTCTCTTTGAGGTGGTTGTGCTTTAACACACATGGGGCAGCCATGTTGCACATATGGGCAGCTTTAGAGGAGCTATTGAAGCTCATGAGGTGCAGCCATGAAGTTCTTCTTGCAGAAGAGTGTGCTCACACTCTTGCTTATGGAGAAGACTTACTTATCAACAGCTTGGTGGTGTGGATCATCCATCTACGTGATGTATTTGAAGATTGTCTCATGAAGATTATGGAGTACTTCAAAGACATTGGATGGAGCTTAACATAAGATTGCATCTTATGTTAACTATTCAGGTACATGTTCTCTTTATGCACACAGGTACTACTTACTTGTGGACCTTATGGAGGCGGTGGCATCCATATCTGGAGGAGTCCTATTCGGCGTACATGGAGGCAGTGGCATCCATAAAGGAGAATCAGTACATGCATGCTACATGCATCAGATGAGATGTTAAAGAAGGTGTTTCCATATGAGTATGAGGATTTATGTCAGCAACATGTTAGCATTCTATGCTAATTCTATAAGTATGTGATCTATCACACACACATCTGATTTAGGGTCTTCCATAGCCTAAATTCAGATTAGGGTTTGCTGAATATCAGTTTCAAACTGATCTTTCCTCTTTCTGTCACTCATAAACACTCTTCTACAACCTTTCATATCATACATCTCATACATATTCAGATTTTTGTCCCTACATCTGAATATTCTTGTAAATTTTGTACATACACTCTTCCATCTATTTCTGTTCACATAGTGGTTGAGATTTTAACTTCCACATTGTAAATTGACATTTGTATATATGATGGTGTGAGTAAGCAGTGGCTTACGTAACACTTTACACATGTTGTCTAATCTCTTTCTATCTTTGTCTCATAATTGTATGATTAAGTGTTGTATGTTCATGTTTGTCAATTTTGGAAGATACTAGAATCTATGTTGTAGATCCTGGAAACCTGTGGGACTTGTGGAATTAGTTATGGGCCCACCTAATTTCCAACATTTGGTATCAGAGCTTCCAGACTACCAAGATATGGTTTCATCTTCTAACATTTGACATATGACATACACACTTAATCTAGATGAGTAGAGATTTGAGAATTAGACAAATTCAATCAAATGTTTATGTATCAATGTGGAATATGAAGTTGATAATCTGTTAGCAACCAAATACTTTTGGAAGAGTAAAATTACTTTACAGAAGTATTGTATGAAGACCAAGACTTGATGAAGAGAAGGCTACTTCAAATTCAAGGAAAAACAATGGTTTGGAGAAGATGAATGAACCAGATCAAACATCAAATCACAGGTATTAGTTTCTACTATCAGATTGTCATTTGCAGGTCATATCTTAGATGAGCAGTTATGAAGAGATTTGAAGGATTCAAGAAGTGCTTTCATTAGTTTGAAAGTTAAAAGCATTAGCTACATCAAAACAGGTATCTAGAGGTTGTTCTGACAGTTTTGATAGATCTCTTTCATGGCAAGAAAGCTCATCTAAAAAGACAAATTTGGAGATTAAATCAGTTTTGTTTTCGGCCAACACAAGGTTAGAAGTTTTTTAATCAAATTTTGTACCTAGAGAGGTAATTCAACATTCAGCCAACTCAAGGAAAAAGATAGTGAATTCAGACATATGAGTCACATTTGAAGCAGAGTTTTGATTCAGCATATGAAGAGATGGTAGAAGCATGTTTTATCTTCTATGTTCACTTCCATTTAAATTTTATATACCATGTTTGTTTTGTCTCTTACTCTTAGCAATAGAGGAAGAGAAAAATTCATTTGAAGAAGTTAAGAGTGCTTGCTACTTCAAGATGAAGAGAACAAAAGGTATGGAAGAGAAGTTTGAAGATGTTGACATCATCAGGTGGAAGAAAGATGCAAAAGAAGGAAGTCCAACAATTCCAAAGGAAAAGTTAGACTTATTTTTCTCTTATATTTTCCATATGCGTTTCCTACTTTTATCCTCTACATCCAAAGACAAGTCTACGAGAACATCTTGTGTGAAGAAGATAGTTTAAAGAAGCAGTTTCTTGTTTTGCATTATACTTGGTCATGTTTTAGTAGGTTTTGACAAAGAATTGCATTGAGAGAAAGAATAACAACTGATATCTAAGACAGCTTATATGTTTGACTCATATGTGCATGAGTTATGTTTTAGTTGAAGCTTTTGAGCATGCTGCTTATATGTTCCCTCAAAGAATTCTTGGAGTGTCACTGTCAATTCAAAGCTACTTGGTATATGACAAGTTACAAAGAAGTATTTTTCTTCTTTACCTAACTCTTAAGGTAAAAGAGTATTTGTAGCAGATATTGGAGACTTGGAGTGAGGTTTTTTGTTTGGAAAAGTTACCTCATATTCAGTATATTCATCAAAAAATTCAAAGTTTTTTCACAAAGATTCAAAAAATTCAGTATTTTCAGAAAAATTCAAAAAATTCAATTTTCAAAAAGATTCAAAAAATTCAGTATTTTCAAAAAAATTCAAAAAAAATCAAGACTTTTTGATGTACCAGTCAAACGGAGAATCTACTTTCTATGTTTGTCTTGACTTTTGGATACATGCTTGTATTCAAAAAGGTATTCCATCAGATCCTATCACTTGATTGAGAAGTGGAGTTAGCCAAAAGAAAGTCAAACAAATACTATCACATTTCACATAGGAAGAATATGAAGATATGAAGTATCAACTTGCAAATTTTGGAGTTCTCAAGGTGAGAGTTTGTCCACTTGTGTTTCAATAGAAGTTACTGATTCTTGGGAAGGATTTAGTTGAAGAAAAGTTTTATAACTTTATGTAAGAAGCATGAAAACTAAGAGTCATTCAGGTAGCAAATCAAACATTCAGTCACGAAAGTTTGATGAGAGCAGATTCTACACAAGTATTTTGTTGCAGAGATCATAGGTCTTATAAGATCTTGATAGACCTTGAATGGTCTTGAATAGATATTGAGTATTTTTAACTCAGATGTCTATTCTTTGTTTGTAAAATTCTTAGCATTGGAAGAAGTAAGTCAAAGATTCAGATTCTATCATATTAGTGTTGCAGAGAAATAGAAGAAGTTACTTGTTAGGTTGCAAAAGATTATGAATCCTAAAGTGCTTTCAGCAAAGGTTTTTGTTATGTTAGGATCAGCTAACCTTATTCTATAATATGGGAAGCTGAGGAGTAACAGTGAAAGCTATTGGCATGTGTACAGTGCTAATAAAAAGGGTTCAAATATTTTGTTTCAAGACACAGGTATTGATGATATGGAAGCAATGCTAAATCACTGAAGATCAAATTTATTGAAAGAAGGAAGACGTTCCACATTTCATAAAGTCTGATATACTTTGAAGAATTCTGAATACTAGTGTTAAATCATCCAACTGGGTGATGAAACATGAAGACTTATTTTCAGCCATATGTGAAGGAATGCAGAATCATACCTACAGATATTCCTATATTTCCTTTGTCAGTTTCTCTTTATGTTCCAGCTTTTAAAGAAGGAAGAAGGAGAATGTATGGAGAAAGTTCCTGTTGGGTGTTCCTGTTCGGGAGAAAGTTCCAGAGTTCTATTGCAGAGAAGCTTGACATTTCAGAGAGGTATGTTACTTATGAGGTGCGCACATATATGATTATACCAGACTTTGAAGGAAAGAGGTATGAAGGACTTACAGATAGAACAAGGATGAAGACAAGATGACATCAAAGATATGAAATTTTGGTGAGATTCTCATGAGTTGAGTTGAGTACAGTCAGAGATGAACCAGCTAGTGTTCATAATACACTAAGTGGTGAGTTTTCAGTCACAAGTCCTAGGATTCAATTCTTGATTCTGTTTAGTGTATTCACATGACACAGCAGAAGTACGTTGAGAAACCTTTCGTAAGGTAAATGCAAATATGTGGATCCTAGTGTATGCTTACAGGTTTGAGAAGACTTATTTCAGGAGATAGCAGATTCAGAGTCAATTCATGCTACATATGTTGTCAAGCAGTGATTGCTTGATGTATGCTAACACTATTGGATATCTACTTTGCATATTTTCTCAGGTACTATGGTTCATCTTCAGCAAATTCAGATTTTTTGAAGTTTAAAGAAGTTCAAATTCAGTTTTGAAGAAGACTTTTGAAGATAAAAGTTTGAAGGTCAATTCTGATGGACAAGTTTGAAGCTTATGTCAGTTTGCAGATGAATGAAGTTACATATCTAGTTCAATTTGTACCAATATGACATTGCAGGGCGGGATTGTTGGAAATCAATGTCACATCAGTCCAAAATCCTTTTAGGGCAGAAACCCTAATTTTGGTACTTAAGTCATTTTGGCACAAAAATTGGGTAAAATTTTTATGAGCCTATCATGAAGAGCTTAAAGAGAGCTTTCTAATGGTATATGACATGCAGTCATCAGAGATCAGATTTGGGAGAAAACCCTAACCCTAATTTTCTACTGATTTAGGGTTTTTACCTCATTTGAAAGCTCTCAGCTTGCAGGTCATAAAAATATCAACAGTTCATCCATCAGATGGTCAAAGTGTTGAAAAAGCTTGTGATAAGTAAAATTTAGCAATTCAACATAAAAAGCAACAATCCTAATTAAAACTTGCGATTGATTTTAAAAACTTACGATCCAAGCTTTAATTTAGCGAACAGCTTTTTTAGCAAGATTTTTTCGCATGGGAAGTTTTAGCCTATATAATAGAGGCTCTTGGTCACTTTGTAAGATATCTAACGCCAGCTTTGAGGTCTCATTGAGGTGGTTGTGTTGTAGCACACATGGGGCAGCTATGTTGCACATATGGGCAGCTTTAGAGGAGCTATTGAAGCTCATGAGGTGCAGCCATGAAGTTTTTCTTGGAGAAGAGTGTGTTCACACTCTTGCTTATGGAGAAGACTTACTTATCAACAGCTTGGTGGTGTGGACCATCCATCTACGGGATGTATTTGAAGATTGTCTTCTACATGAAGATTATGGAGTACTTCAAAGACATTGGATGGAGCTTAACATAAGATTGCATCTTACGTTAACTATTCAAGTACATATTCTCTTTATGCACACGGGTACTACTTGGAGCTTATGGAGGCAGTGGCATCCATATCTGGAGGAGTCCTATTCGGCATACATGGAGGCAGTGGCATCCATAAAGGAGAATCAGTACATGCATGCTACATGCATCAGATGAGATGTTAGAGAAGGTGTTTCCATATGAGTATGAGGATTTATGTCAGCAACATGTTAGCATTCTATGCTAATTCTGTAAGTATGTGATCTATCACACACACATCTGATTTAGGGTCTTCCATAGCCTAAATTCAGATTAGGGTTTGCTGAATGTCAGTTTCAAACTCATCTTTCCTCTTTTTGTCACTCATAAACACTCTTCTACAACCTATCGGGTCATACATCTCATACATATGCAGATTTCTATCCCTACATCTGAATATTCTTGTAAATTTTGTACATACACTCTTCCATCTATTTCTATTCACATAGAGTGGTTGAGATTTTGACTCCCACATTGTAAATTGACATTTGAATATATGATGGTGTGAGTAAGCAGTGGCTTACGTAACACTTTACACATGTTGTCTAATCTCTCTCTATCTTTGTCTCATCATTGTATGATTAAGTGTTGTATGTTCATGTTTGTCAATTTTGGAAGATACTAGAATCTGTGTTGTAGATCCTGGAAACCTGTTGGGCCTGTGGAATTAGTTATGGGCCTACCTAGTTTCCAACAAGGTGAGTGCTATTCATGTGGAAAGCAAGGCCATTGGTCAAATGAATGCACTTCAAAGGAGAGTCAAGTTAACTATGCTTCTAATGAAGGTAATGACCAAGTGTTAGCCATGAGTCATGCCTATAGGAATCATTTGCAAGACAAAGATGAAAAGTGGTACATAGATAGCGGTTGTAGCAACCACATGTCGTATAGGATTAATATGTTCACTAATTTGCGGGTTCCCAAGGACAAAGGGTGTGTTGAGACAGGTGATAATACAAAGCATGTCATTAGACATATTGGAGATATCATATTTCAAATGGCAATAAGAGCACCACATTTAAACAGGTATTGCATGTCCCCACTATTACTAAGAATCTGATTTTAGTTCACCATAGAGAAGGGTTACCAAGTCAAATTCAATGACAAAGGATGCCTCAATGTATTCAACATCATGTGTCTCTTACTCATGTTCTTCACAAATGTAACATGATGAAGTTGTATGCAAATCGTGTTTTGGCATACTTGAGTAAAGCAAGAGTAGATCTCTTGTTGAACTCACTCCTCACACGCGTATGATTGTTGATGAAGTTCACTAATGCATTTGCCTCATTGATTGAAGGCAAAATCCATTCCAAAGTGCCAATGTCTTTGAGAACATTATTTAGGCAATGAACCATGCAAAAACAAACATTGATGCAAGGATACTGTTGAAATAAAAAGTACTACTCCTAATCTACTAGGAACCATGATTCTATCAAGCTATGGTGGAAGAAACAAAAGATAAGAAAACATCATGAATTAAATAAATGGAAAGAACTTACATGAAGAGCTCTATGCACATGGACACTCCATGAGGAGAGAGTGATACCCTTGGCAATAAGCTACAGTGGATATGCTTCTAAGGAGTGAAGTGAGTTCTCCTCATATAGAGTAGATCGAAAATCTTGTTGCATGTGAGATAAATGTGTTTGCATGAGAATGAAAGTAGCTTTGGATAAAAGGAAGGAGCATAGAACTCTCAATACCCCCTCCATGTGATGATCCTTTCATGATAATGTGGGGAACTAGTGACATGTGACGTCATTTAGCCCATTAAGTTTTTAGATATAAGGACATATGGAATCCTTAGACATAGCTTGGACATTTGGCATCCACGTGTGGGACGTATAGCATGCCTTTTCCAATAGTTTTTTATGAGCAATGTGATGACTATAAAAGGACTCAGTTATGAATACTTCACTACATTACTTGGAGAAGAAGCTTGGGAGAAGCCTACCTTCACTTGGAG
>CM035433.1:2792643-2807643 GCA_020310875.1 Ceratopteris richardii | reverse complement strand
GTTGAAAATGGTAGTCGCTTATGGAGGATGGATGATATGGAAGTTGGATGCCTTAGAAGGAGAGAGGGTAGCCATTTTGGGAAAAGTTAGGAGTGGAGTAAGCTCAAATTGATATGTTGCCAAATTAGAGGTAGATAATGGAACTTGGAAGATAGAGGGATACTGGAACTTAAAAAAATAGACTCAATATGTTGTGCTCTTGCTCTACTCCTGCTGTTGTGCTCTTGCTCTACTCCTGCTGGAACTTAATTATTTACAAGACTGTTGTGCTCTTGCTCTACTCCTGCTCCACATAGAGCTTCTGCTTCGATTCCTTGACCAAGGGTATTATCAAGTCTTTATAGCTCCAGGCAAAGACATCTTTATGGTTATTCATGAAGGTGATTACTTCTATGAGAAGAGGGTGGTCCCATAACCAACTTGCCAGTAGAAGATTTTGTGGATGTTCTTCTTCCCCTAAGTTGACTTCTTTAACTGGCTCCACAGGTGCCTCTTCCTCAGCCTTGAACAGAGTCTGCTGTGTGAATGCTGGACTATCATTGATAGTGATTTCTTCGGACTTTTCCTGTGTCCATCCTACTGGAACTTCTGCTAATGGAAAAATGTTTTCCACTAGTTTTTCGTCTGTTTTGCTTGATTCAATCTTATCTTCCCCTTCAACTCTTTTCGGAATTTTACCTCTTCGAAAATCTTTGGCTGGCTCGCCCAAGACTACAGACTCCACAATAATAGGTTCATCTGCCTCTTTATTCATGATTGCTACCGTGAAACATGTAACATTGTTGGTCTCTTCTATCCAATCCATGATGTCCCCTAGTTCTTCATTTGATAGATTTTCTCCTTCATCAACTTCTTCTTTGATGTCATGTGGCGTCGTCTCACATGGTTCTGTGTGAGACGTTCCGGATGCCCATTGAGCCGCCCAGCCAATTGTAGGAGTAGCCCAAGGCGGCGGATAAGCTGCCCATTCAGGTGCCCAATGTGGGGATCTTTGAGGAGCCCAAGCTTCTGGGGCGACCCAGTTATTCGGAGGCTGAGACACCCAGCTTGGATTATGAGGTGGAGTCGCCCAGGTGGAGGAGGGTGGAGGCTGCGCCCAAATTGAAGGTTCAGTCGCCCAGCTATTGAAGGGTGGAGGTGGAGTCGCCCAGCTGGAGGAGGGTGGAGGCTGCGCCCAAGGTTCAGTCGCCCAATTATTGAAGGGTGGAGGTGGAGTCGCCCAGCTGGAGGAGGGTGGAGGTGGAGTCGCCCAAGTTTGATTAAGAGTTGGAGAGGGAGTCGCCCAGTTGGGAAGAGAAGAAACTGACACCTCTTGATCTTCCAAAACCCATGGTGGAGGAGAAGTGGCCAAAATGTCTGCTCCCTCTGGAATGGTTCGTGGTTCCTCTTCTCTAGTGCTATTATTTTCTTCCTGTGCATTCTCCTCTGGATGTAGAACAACTTGAGAAGTACCTAGGGCTTCATCTGGTCCTCCTTCCATGTGGAGTTGTCTCATCACCTTGTCTGGTCCGGCCACCCATAAGGTGTCACTTCCCCAGTCATGTACCGCTTTATTGTGGCGTAGCCATGGTCTTCCTATCAACAAAGGAAATCCTCCCTTCACCTTAGGGAGTGTTATTACCACGAAATCCAACACAAATTTTAAGTTATGTATGATGACTTCAACCTTTTCCACTATGCCTAATGGGCTTACTTTGCTTTGGTCTGCCAGTGATACTGTAAAGTGAGCATCTTTAGTTGGTTTCAGATTTAGCAATGTCATGGTGTACTCCGGCATCAGATTAATACCAGATCCTCCATCAACTATCACTCCTACCAAGGGAGTTCCCTTGATACTTACAGTTAGTCTAGGACTCTTGTAATCAGTGAGAGGTGCCATCCTAGATGGTTCTGAGCTATAAGTTGATGGTACAGGTGTTTGTTGGGAAATTAGAGAAGTGAAGCCTTGCCCGCCACTTAATATGGTGCCAGGGTCTAACCCATTTATGGCAGCCATTACTTCTCCTCTGAATCCAGGACTCATTGCTAACAAATTATATAGAGATACCTGTTGGTAGGTGCTCTGCAAGACTTGAACTGCAGTGAGGAAGCCTTCTTGGCTGTTCCTTGAAGTAGATCCATGCTGGAATTGCCTTAGGTCCTCCTTAGATACTGCATATGCTTTGTCAATAACTTGCTCATTAGTATCTTTATCTCTTCCCAGTGAGATTTTTGCTTTGTCTTGGTGGTGGTTGGCTCCATGAGAAGGTTCATGCTCCATGGTCTTTTTCCCTTTGTCTTTTGATGAATCTGTTGCTTCTTTTGCAGCATCTTTCAAAGCTACCTTCTGTTTTTGTGCCCTAGTCATGACTCCGGAAAGTTCCTCGAGCTGGACTACTCGGGCGCTTGGGGAGCCTACATTGCCCTTATCATTAGATACTGTGATCATATGCAGGGGGCAAGAGTTACCTGGCGTGCTTGTAGAAGGCATTGACTTTGGGCAGTCCTTCGTGTAATGATCCCTTGTTTCAGGACAATTTTTGCATGGGGGAGCATCCTCAGGAAGCG
This sequence comes from Ceratopteris richardii, assembly GCA_020310875.1. Classification (NCBI taxonomy): domain Eukaryota; kingdom Viridiplantae; phylum Streptophyta; class Polypodiopsida; order Polypodiales; family Pteridaceae; genus Ceratopteris; species Ceratopteris richardii. The sequence continues at coordinate 2,805,096 of CM035433.1, read as the reverse complement.
AACATTTACTTTGGAAGTGTCCATACTCCCCACATCTGTAGCACATTATAGGCCTAGGTGGTCGATTCTGACGAGGTCTACCTTCTTGCCGTTGAGGTCCTTGATTGGTGTAGAAAGTTGTTACTGGAGGCGTTGTAGTGGATGGTAATGGTGGCTGCCCCAACAAAGAGGATTGAGCCACTCCTACCCATTGAGCTACCGGAGGTTGCCCTGGCATCATAGTCTGATTTCCAAGACCCTTTAGAAAATAACAATCCTTGGCCTCATGGCCACCCTTGCCACAGAACTGGCATGTTAGCTTCCTTGGACATTCGTGTGATGTGTGTCCTTGGGTACTACACAGAGAACACCGCAGTCCAGTTCTTACCTCCCTTAGTGTCTTGAGTTCTTCAAGCTCTTGTCGTAATTGAGCGAGACCTTCTGAAGTTCCCTTGTCCTCTTCTCGATTCCTTTGCAGCTTCAAGGTCTCTAGTTCCTTCCTCAAGGCTGTCACCATGTCTTCATCTTGGGGAAAGGTTTTTCCCGGATGTGCTCCAAAATGGACTCGTGCAGCCTCAATCCTTGTGGCAGCTGCTTCGAATTCTCTCAAGGTGGAGTCGGGTCTCAACAGCTCTCTTAGCTTCTGCTGGGTGGACTTCGGCAAGGCCTTCTCCACCCACTTCTTGACAAGGAAATCTCCCGGTGGTTCCGGCAATCTTGCTACTAGTGACCTTGCCCGCGTCATAAGTTCTGAAAATGATTCTCCCATATGCAAGATTAGATTCTCAAGTTCATCCAAGGTTCTTTCTGTAGAGTTACCTGGTCGGAATGCATCTGTAAACTCGGTCCTCAATGCTTCCCATGTCTGGAAATGGTTTTCCGCGTACTGGCTTAACCATTTGTCCGCCAGTCCTTCAAGAGTGGATGGAAAGAGAGCAAGGAATGCGTCCTGTCGTTGTTGTAAGCCCCTGCTCTTACAAGTTGAAAGAAATCTTCGTACATGATCTTCGGGATCTTCATTAGCACCTCCGTGAAATGAAGAAAATCTGATATTGATTCTTGACAAAAGAGCGGAAAGCTCCTCTGCCATGGCCTTGTTAAGAAGAGTGCGTTGAGGTAGAGTCTTTTGAGTTTTAGTTTTGTCGTCTAACCCTTCTACTCTAGAGACTAGGTTTGAATCTAACCCCTCGATTCTAGAGACCAGGCCAGAAACAGAGAGGCTTCTTATGGGTGTTTGGAAAAAATCTGGCCGTCTTCTGTGATAACACTTGATTGGTGTCTTCTTAGGGTTTAGCTGCCTCTCCTTGCTAGTTCTGGTGTGGGTCATGGACCATTTTTGGAACTACTTCTGCAAGAAGAGTTCGCCCCAAGGAAGAGGTCGCCCGGGAGAAGTCTTCGCCCAAAAGAGGTTACTCCAGTGGGAAGTTGGAGGAGGGGAGGTTTGACACCCAAGGGGCCAACACGGAGGATAGGAAGAGTGGTCTTCGCCCAAAAGAGGTTACTCCAGTGGGAAGTTGGAGGAGGGGAGGTTTGACACCCAAGGGGCCAACACGGAGGATAGGAAGAGTGGTCGCCAAGCCAGGAGCCGGAGAGGAGGTGGAGGAATAGTCGCCCAGAAGCCAGGAAGGAGGATGAGGAGGAAGAGGGCGGTCGCCTAGGAAACCAACAGAGGAGGAGGGGTCGCCCAAGAATCCAAGAGGAGGAGAGTCGCCCACCAAAAGTGAGAAGGATGAGGAGTAGTCGCCCAAAATTGAGAAAGATGAGGAGAAGTCGCCCGGAAGGTAGGGAGGAGTAGGAGGAAAAAGGGCAGTCGCCCAAGAGGGTAGGAAGGGGGAGGAGGGAAAAAAGTGGCTCTGAGTACTCAATCTTAGACAATTACTCAAAGGGAAGGGTACTTAAGTCTTAAGTGATTTCTCAAATAACGAGAAATCTCCAGAAGCCCTGTCCCACCGGGCGTGCCAAATTTTCACCTGTAGGTGGTGAAATGAAGTGTGTGGGTACAGGGAATGCAAAATGCACTACTCCTGGAGAATATGTAAGCACATGAACACATTACCAAAATAGACACTTATCACTAAACCTTCAGATCAACACTAGGAACCACACTTAGAGGTAAGGATCAAGCAACGGCAAGCATGGAGCACAACACCATACTAATTAGAAGGTCAAATACAACACTATGAGAAGACAAGTGGTTATCTCGTACCATTACTAATCCTACTACAGCTGATCATACCAAGCAAGGGCATGAGAACGCAACCTCAGGGTATTCTTACACAATGGCTTCAAGGAAGCGTGACGGGACTCCACTACCAGGAGCTCTAAGTTCACTCTCTCACTCTCAACTTAACATATGGCCTATTCGTGCCCTGCATATCACACACTTTTCCACTTGCGGGTTCTCCTTTTATAGGAGAGAGGTGAGGAGCTGGTTACAACAGGAGAGTTTGTTCCATCGGGGTAGTGGGAGTTAATGCATTAGGCGGTGACAAGAGTCAGCCGTCACCTCAGCCGCCCCTGCCTCAGTGTCGGACCATGTCGTGTAATGATGAGTGGCTGGGTCCGGACCCAGCCTTGTGAGGTCTACCTTGGGCATACAGTCGCCCAAATCTTCCATCCTGGCGCCCAACTCTAGATTGGGCGTGTGGTGCCTTGGCCACTGAAGCCTTGGCCACTGAAGCCTTGGCCACTGAAGCCTTGGCCACTGATCCTTGGCCACTGAAGCCTTGGCCACTGAAGCCTTGAAGCCTTGGCCACTGAAGCCTTGGCCACTGATCCTTGGCCACTGAAGCCTTGGCCACTGATGCTTTAGCCACTGAAGCCTTCATCAATATTTGTTCTACAATGTGTCTTTATAAAGGCCTCATATCAAGCACAATCAACATCCTGTATCATAGCTTCACAGGCTCTATTCTTGGTGGAGCAATTTTCTAAGTATTCTTGTAATCTTATAGTTTTATTTTCGAGCTATTTATGCTCCTTTGCCATCTCATTATGTAGATTGTCTCTATTGTCTATCCCTCATTCTCTCTACACTCTTTCTCTATATTGATTGTGGGCTTCAAAAACCAACAAAATCGAGGGTAGGTCGTTGTGACCCTATGGTTGGGAATTCATATGATGTCCACCCTTTTATGTTTGTCAACATGGCTTGTGTCTTGTCTTGTTTAGGAGAGAGGATCTTGGAATAACATGATGAGGCACTAACATTGGTATCATAGCATCTCCATGCTCCTAGAATGAGGCAAAGCAACATGCATAAAACCATCATAGTTCATGGGCCTCGGATGGCTCAGCCCGACAAGTCCTTTACCCTCTTGACGGGGGTGGTATGGGATGCTTCCTCCAATAGGAGAGGACAACTGGGGTACATGCAAGCTAGTGGTTGGAGATATAGGAAAGTTCTCCTCTTTTGTGTACCTTCATGTTACTAAAAGGTTAGTATTCTCTTTATCTCGAAAAAAAAAATACAAAAAGTGACATGTTATTGAGAGAACTTTACAATAATATGGTTTATGATCTATCATTTCGGACTAGCACGCATCATGATGCTATTGCAAATGATTTAAGTAATCTTGGAAACCGTTCATTATGTGATACTTTTACAAAAAATTAAACTGAAAAACTTGAATTTGTGATCATTTCATAACGTAAAATTAGCCTTTTTTTTTGTTTTTACGGACTTTATTTATTGATGACGCATGCTATGTCCTCTTTTGTCTTTTCTAATCATGCTCTATTATCTATATTGTATGTATACCTTCATAACTTCAGAGTTATCCAAACTTACGAACTCAAGATAGAGAACACGAACACATACACATTGAAAAAAACAACAAACAAAAGCAAGAGACTTAAGATCAATATAAGACATGAAAAATACAAACAAGAAGGAAAACCAATACAAAATGAGACACACAAAAAAATAATCAATAAATTAAAAATGAAAAATAAAAATTTATTAAATTATAATAATAATAATAAATTAAAAAGAAATAAATAAAAATAAAAATATATAAAAATAAAAATAAACTTATAAAAGAAAATAAATAAATTATATATATATATATATATATATATATATATATATATATATATATATATATATATATATATATATATATATATATATATATGTGTGTGTGTATGTGTGTGTGTCATGCAAATTAAACAAAAACGAAACAAAACAAAATGTGCATCATCAACTTCTATGTTTGTCCTAAACAAGAAGTATCAGAATTAAACTTTATCATGCATAGCTTGGACAAATAGCCATGACATCCCTACTCATGTCATCAGTGCCCTAGAGTAGGTGCAGACTTTAATAAAGAGTCTTTCTAAATCAAGATCTCTAACAAAGTCAACGAACTTAGTTTCTATCACTTCCGAAAGTGAAGGCCAAACTCAGCCATGATAAAGTCTTGCACAAAGAACAAACAAATAATAAGAAGAAAGGAATTAAAATAAGAATTGTAAAAATTAAAATTAGTAAATGTATAGATAAATAAATAAATAAATATAAATATATATTAAATATTAAATAATTAAAATAAAATTTAAAAAAATATTTTTTTATTTTTTAACTTATATATATATATATATATATATATATATATATATATATATATATATATATATATATATATATATATATATATATATATATATATATATATATATATATATATATATATATATATATATATATATATAGAAATAGCTAAAATAATAACAATAATAATAATAAAAGAATGAAAGACTAAAATAAAGCTATAAATAAAGAGTGAAAGAACCCCCATAAGATACCTTATCATTAACCAATATAAAGTTCCCCTTTTCTATTGAATTTACTAATGATTACTTTGAACACATGAAAAGAAGAAGAATCATAAATGAACTTGTTACAGTCCTTAGCTTCTTTGAAACTTTCTTGAATAAATACCCTTTTTGAACAAGCAAAGAGATTAGTTGACAACATTGAACTACAAATGAAGACAAGCTTGAGCATAGACGAGAAAATCTAAACAATTGAGAGCAAACAACACCATACTTTGCTAAACGAGAAATATTTGAATCAATATGAGGTATTCGTATCAGGTTAATGCTAGCAAATTCCGCTTCTAATCTTTAATCTATATTGTAATCTTTGATGTACATCATGTTTGAAGTAGCTACAAAATAAATTTTCTTGTTATTTTGTGGTCATATAAAGGTGTCAATTCAGCTTAGTTTTCCATCATGTTTAAGAATTTAAAGTACTGTCTATATTATGATTGTTTCTTCAATTCTTTTCGCTCAAAATTTTGATGGTACGGAGCAACATAGGACTGTGATTCGTGAAGCATACTTGTTCTAGACTTCCATACCCACATGGTATGGACGTATGGTTCCCATATGAAACAACAATGCATGCCTACCATGGAGGTAAGGTGAGTGCACATGAGGCAGCCCATTATGGGGAGAGAAGGTGATTTGCTGGCCTTTCCCAAGTGCAGCTCAGACCAGCCCCTAAGGTGGTCTGTTGACCTGCCCCCCAAAAGGCAGCCCAGACCAGCCCCAGGGTGGTCTGTTGGTCTGCCCCAAGGGAGGCCGAAACCAGCCCCAAGGGGCGATCTGTGGGCCTGCCCCTAAGGGTTCCCCCCCCCAAAAAACACAACCCCCAAGGAAGTTTGTTGGCCAATCAAGGGCAGCCCAGACCAGCTCCTAAGGGCAGTTTGAAGATTTGATCCTCTGCCCCAAGGATGGTCAGGCCCTACATGTTCAGGTGATAAGCAAGACGGAGGATGAAAAAAATTGGGCAATGCTTCTTTTCTTCACATAAGCCTTATTAGCGGCAACAGGCCTGGGATGTTTTCGAGTATTATATATTCTTGGAAATTAGGGCGACCAAAATTCGAGTAAAATAATTCCTTGAAAGAATCTGTAGTTTCAGAAGAGACTTGGGCAACAAGACATGCTGAATCCAGCACCTAGAATTTAGAGGAGGCTCCTGAGTTCTACATCGGGTGCCTAGAATCTAGGGGACCCTCCTGAATTTTAGGGACTCCTCACCTCAGAGGCATTAGTGGCATTTCCAAATTGTGGGGATGCTTGGCCAAACCCATGGAGATGAGAGGTCTGGGTGGGAGTACGTGCTACCTAGATCCCGAGTTCATCCTAGGGCTATGAGTGCATTTCATGATTGATTGAATGGATGGCCCAAGTCTCCAACATGGGCTATGCACCCCTTACATGCATGAGATGAAGTTGGCTCAAGTAAAGGTAATAAATTACCATGTTCAAAAAGGCTTCTAAAGCTCATGTACTTGTACTTATATGTCATGGTTCAACATAATGTATTATAAAACTATAAAAATAGCCATAGAAACAAACAGGTCCTTTGAGGGAGACTACAACAATTCTCAACCATTCTTCTGAGAATATTCAATACCAGCTATAAAATATTAGAATTACACATAATGATGCAATCAAATGTGCAGTCTTACATTTGCATTTGATTCAAGTGCTACTTTTCAAAATACACATAAAAACAAACAATCATCTGCTGTCAGAGACTTACAGTTGGATTTATGGAGTTGTTGTCACTTATAACCCAACAATGTCCTTCATCTAAAGCAAATGGCAAATCATTTGGATCTGTTGACACCATTTGATCACCTTCCATGGCAGCAACTCTCCGCACCCTTTCTTGCTCTTCATCCAAAGGATCCTTGAATAATATGACATCGCCTACAAATATAGACCTATAACCCAGAACAAAAATGATTATGACAGTAAACATCAAACAGTCCTTACTGATGCAATTACACACAGATACACACAAAACAAATCACCTAAATGCTTCACACCTCCTCCTTGTAGCTCAAGACACCCCCTATCATGATGATCCCAAAGAAAGATTTACGTTGGAAAGAAATTTGTATCTTTGCCAACATGATAATACCATGCAAAATCTCACAGTATGTAGCAATCATTCACCACTGCTAAGCCTTCATTCCAAAAGATATTCCTCTCAATTATTGTTATTACATGATGCACAAAAGCAAATCCTTCGACCAAAAGTGCCTTCAAATATCATGCTCGTGACAGCACCTTTAATAGGCTCATAAACAAGGAAAAAAGGCATTGTACCTAGAAGAAGGAGAAGTTATTTTGCGAACAAGTAGGCTTTCCCCACGACTTGCAAATGTGGGCTCCATCTCTTCACCTTTGATTGCTCTTACAAAGGTCAAGGGCTCAAAGAAAAAACTTGTAAAAATTCTTGCTTGAACTTCCATTCCAGAGATTTGACCATCTTTGTAGTTCTGGACATGATCACGGGGCAAAAACAGCATCAAACAACAGAATCATAGTTCACCATCAGCTATCACACTAAACATAGATGAATGCAAGTGAAGCCCAAATTTACCCATACATGAAAAATGGATTATGGTTTTATAAGCTCATGATGTTCAAACACAGACTATACCGCTTTTAGCTTCAACATTCATCACAGTATTCGCCTACTACTACAATATCCTCATCAATATTGTCATGAAACAAGAGTGGGCATAGAACTAAGGATTAATGCATGGTCTCACACATGCAGCCCAGACACACAAGCACATGAACTCATAGCAAACTCCCTGAACTGAATGATACCTCATAAGTTTCAAGGAATCTCAATTTTTGAACAAAAGTTTTGATTATAAACTCATACACAAATACATAATAAAATACAAAATGCATGACTCCCAACAAAGAATAAAAGATAAAACCATAAGATTTCAAACAAAAATGAGCAAAAATTAAAATAAAGCTAAGTATAAGGTCATTCGATGAACTAAACTATTATTAGTGCTTCATAAATGCCAGACATACTCAGCTCTAATTAGACCCAGTACAAGGTAGGACTACAAGTAAAAACAGATATCCAGTAAATATAGTTTTAAGATACAAAAAGCACACCATCAAGTCATTACGGCTTAAACATTACAAATGTCTCATTGTGTGAAATTTGCATGACTACTGACAAAATTAGTATACCTAGTTGTTGTAAGTTCATGACAATCAATCATAATATTATATGACTATCAGTTTCATAGTGCACTAGTTCTTTTGGATTGCAACCATACTTCCAACACAACAAAAGGTATAAAAACTATGAAGTATGATACTATCAACCACATCATTGAAAATTTGAACCATATAGCAATCCTATATTCCTCGTAAAGAAAAGTGTGTGTGTGTACACATATAGACACGTGTGACATACATATACGGCACACACACACGCGCGCGCACACACACACACACACATATACATATATATATATATATATATATATAGAGAGAGAGAGAGAGAGAGAGAGTTGTGGGGAATGAACCCCCAATCTCAGACATGTGTCCTTGATTTAAAAATCCATGGCCACACCAACAAGAGGCACCTCTCCAACCTTAGAATACGTGGGCGTAGGCAGACACCCGTGGGAGATCCATTCCTCTCCATTTTCCACTTAGAACCCATGTGTGGATGGCCGCAACGGGGCCCACTTCCGGGCTTGTGTTTCACAAGGCTTGAACCCACGATGTGGGTGTTCACATTTCAGTTCCTTACCACTAGACCAACCTTGTTTCACACACACACACACACACACACACTATATATATATATATATATATATATATATATATATATATATATATATATATATATATATATATATATATATATATATATAGTGTGTGTGTGTGTGTGTGTGTGTGTGTTGGAAGTGCGGTAGGCCCAATAATAAATCACACAATCTTTCTAACACTTAACCCCTTGCACACATTAACACCTTGAACAAAATAAGATAGATTACTGATTACAAAAATAGACAAGAGAAGAGATAAACAAGTGCTAAATGAGCTACTCTAATATAATAACCCTTGATAAAATAACAACTATACAATGTGTGTAATATACAGAATTTGAATAATAGGCTGAATGTAGCTGGATCTAAGTACCAAAAAAAAAATGGAGAGACGTGTGCCTAAGAGATAGAGAAAGTGAAGGTGTGCTGGAATATGGAATAAAATAGGAATATTTGTAGGAAAAAAAGCCTATATGCTGTATATAGAGTAAAATTTTGCAACCCTAAAAAAATGGGTTGTTCTCCGATATAAGCAGCCACAGAGTCTTCTCCTCTTGAGCTAGTAGGTAGGAAAACCTGGTACAGCAACAAGAACTAACCAAAAATAGCAGCAACATACCAATATCAGCAGGTACACACACTTGGGTGTGTAAAAAAGAAGATGGCAGCACTAAATAACTCCAAAATCAGCTCATGAACCTCCAAGAAGCATGACACATCAATTCTATAGCATAGAGTAGTCTTAGAGCATTATGTATGTGCCCATTCATATAGTCTTTTTATAGACTTTTGATCGCTGATGTAAGTTTTTACAAAAAAACTCGCAAAAGCCCATATTCCTAATTAGTTAGCTTTATTTTGCTATTTTTGGCTTTTTGTTACATAAAAATTGCGATGAGGTTTTAATGGGCACATTTAACCAATGCTCTGATAAAAACATGCTTTCTGAATTTAGAACAATGCCATGAATGATTTGAGACCATTTCTTTATGAGCCATCTCTATGGCCTGTGTCAACGAGTAATACCTCTCCTTTCTAACTAGAGGTCGAAATTTCTCTAAGCCCCAAGAGGAACTTGTGAACTTGGAGAAACTCTGAGATAGAGTCAGATACTTTAAGAAGTACCTTCCTATACCTATCCACATAATCCTAAACAATTTAGTTTTTCTGACTAATGAAAAACCAAGTGTCTAGTGCTCTAGACCTCTCATCAGGTGGTACAAAATTGTTATAGAAAAGGACTTTGAATTGTTCCCATATAGTTGGCTCTTTCTTGCCCTGCTCAATCTTATGCCACCACCTATAAGCAACGTCCATGAGATTGTAAGTCGCCTCCTGAATCTTATGCCTATCATCCGCGATATGGCATAGGCAGAAGCACTTCCCTTGTATAAAAACCCTCATGCTTGAGGCATGGATACAAATGATAAGAATGTTGAATGTTCTTATGTCTTCTTAGTGGTACCTGCAAAAGAAAATACTACCATCCTATTTGCCTACAAAATGAAGAGTTGAACAAGCATATGAACAAACATATAATTCATATGCCATGTGTTATGCTTGTTCTAAGTGCAAAACAGCACATAAAGAGAGTGAAAATGCATGAAAATTACGAGAAAACTTATCTTAGAGTTTCAAATTTCCACGTGCAAGTATGTGCAAGTGTGCAAAATACTCCTCGTGCATCTCTAAGTGAATCTCGATCGTCCTTGCTTCGAAAAGTGTTTCCACGAGGGCAGTTGATGCAAACAGCCAACTTCAAAGCTACACATAGGTGAGTAGTTAAGTCCAAATGTTATCTTCCAATACTCAATAGATAGTTCTCTGAGGATTCTATAGGAAGTGAAATCACTCAATTTCGTTGAGTATTGAGAGAGTTATGGCCATTTTGGTGGAAGAGGGTAGTCTTAATATGTCTTTGTAGAGGGGTTGTAGAGGTAGCGCAAGATTAAAAGAAAAACTTTGATTTGATTCTCTCCAGAGCGTCCCCGGCAGCTGCATGCACGCGTTGTTTTTATCCCATAAGCAAGGTGTAGGCCACCAAAATCAGGTATAAAACAAGATCTATGAGTTAGAGTTCTCCAACAAATGAAGAAGGTTGAAGCAAGCCTCTCCTTTACACAAGTTCGCACGCGTGGGCAAGCTTGATAACTGACAACGGGTTGTCCTTCATTCTTGGGAGATGGTTCATGCACGAGGGCCTCCTTGGAAGGCTAACGAGCTCTCTCATAGGGCTTCTCCTCCTTCCTTTTGCTTTGACAAACGGCTTCTGCAACCTCCATCGGCGGCATACAGATCTCTTAACACAATGATGATTCAGCTCCGAATTTCGAACGCGACTTTCTCCCAAAAGATCCTAAAAATGCTCGGATACCAAATATTAGACTTGCCTCAAAAGTCTCTTGAAAATAAAACTTGTGAATGATGTGTGCCACTCTCCTCCCATCCATTACATCTCATTGCATCCAAAATACTAATGCTCTGGAATGGTCTAGTGCAGACATGTGGCCACCATGCAACACTCATCCCTATTACCATTGAATACCTTGGGATATCCCAGAGCTAGGGACCTTGGCTATGGCTGGCCCTTTTCCCCCACACATGGAGTGGTCTTTGTAGACCAATGTCTAACAAAAGTCCCCACACATGGATACAAAGGTGTATAATGGATGGATGGATGGATGTTCTAGAGAGAGACACGAGTAGCGATGCTAAAAAAACAAGGTCAATTATGTGATGAATTAGATGCATTTAAGTCTTTGTCAGGTGCTCTTTCACATCCCGATGTACGAGATGAGAGTAGAATGCATTATGCTATGAGATAGTGAGAACAATTTGGACCATGTGTTCCCAATCTACGAAAGTTAGCTCTTCGCATTCTTCCACAAGGTTCTTGTGATTCACCTTGTGAAAGATATTGGAGCACTTTCTTATTCATACATACAAATTGATACATACAAATAAATACTTTCTCATTGCTGCCTAAGAATGTTGAAAAATTAGTGTATATTCATACAAATCTTCGCCTCATATCTAAAATCCACAAAAGAGGAGTTCAAAAAATAGAAGTGATACGAAGCGGATGATCAGAGACTAATTGCATTGCAAGCAAAACATGATGACGAGATAGTTGTTTCATCATCTCATACTATTATGCAAAGTCACAAGGATTGCATTGAGAATGAGGAGGATTGTGCTATTGCCGATGATGATCAAAGACTAATTGCATTGCAAGCAAAACATGATGATGAGATAGTTGTTTCATCATCTCATACTATTATGCAAAGTCACAAGGATTGCATTGAGAATGAGGAGGATTGTGCTATTGCCGATGATGATGATGATGTGGAAGATGAGGATGTGTGATATTCTCTCATCTTATCATGATTTATGATACAGCCATGTGACTATGTCCATGTTGAGCTACTTGAGAGTTGCCTTTATTTTGTTTGATAGTGATCATCTTCAGACTTTTACTTATGTGATTGGAATTGATAATGTGATGTCACACTTCACACCATCAACGTATGAATGTGATTCCTGGAATATGATTCTCATTGATATAATGTTATGAACATAACATTATATCATTGCTATATGGTGTTTCTAATACTCTTTCTTTTATTTTTTTGAAAAAAAAATAGGTCGCATTAGAAATGTTTTACCTTAACTGTTAGACGTCATGTAAACGACAGAAGTCAAAAGTCAAAAACCAGGAAACCTATCATAAACAATTGTGTGTGTGTATGTTTCATAGTACAGAGTAGAGATTTAAATCATGGATTTAAACTAGGATTTGAATCGTTTAATTCATAAAGATTTAAATAATCCAAAATAAAAATCAAGGTTTTTATTCACC